>CAMRHE010000888.1:290000-350000 GCA_947044405.1 Leptodactylus fallax
TAACATGGAGGGGGCGCTCTTATTATTCCTCCTCATACATATAACATGGAGGGGGCGCTCTTATTATTCCTCCTCATACATATAACATGGAGGGGGCTCTTATTATTCCTCCTCATACATATAACATGGAGGGGGCGCTCTTATTATTCCTCCACATACATATAACATGGAGGGGGCGCTCTTATTATTCCTCCACATACATGTAACATGGAGGGGGCGCTCTTATTATTCCTCCACATACATGTAACATGGAGGGGGCGCTCTTATTCCCCCAATAAAAATGGGGGGGCTCTTATTTTCCCTCCACATACATGTAACATGGAGGGGGCGCTCTTATTATTCCTCCACATACATGTAACATGGAGGGGGCGCTCTTATTATTCCTCCACATACATGTAACATGGAGGGGGCGCTCTTATTATTCCTCCACATACATGTAACATGGAGGGGGCGCTCTTATTATTCCTCCTCATACATATAACATGGAGGGGGTGCTCTTATTATTCCTCCTCATACATGTAACATGGAGGGGGTGCTCTTATAATTCCTCCTCATACATGTGACATGGAGGGGGCGCTCTTATTATTCCTCCTCCACATACATATAACATGGAGGGGGCGCTCTTATTATTCCTCCTCATACATGTAACATGGAGGGGGCGCTCTTATTATTCCTCCTCATACATATAACATGGAGGGGGCGCTCTTATTATTCCTCCTTATACATATAACATGGAGGGGGCGCTCTTATTATTCCTCCACATACATATAACATGAAGGGGGCGCTCTTATTATTCCTCCACATACATATAACATGGAGGGGGCGCTCTTATTATTCCTCCACATACATATAACATGGAGGGGGCGCTCTTATTATTCCTCCTCATACATATAACATGGAGGGGGCGCTCTTATTATTCCTCCTCATAATATAACATGGAGGGGGCGCTCTTATTATTCCTCCTCATACGTGTATCATGGAGGGGGCGCTCTTATTATTCCTCCTCATACATGTAACATGGAGGGGGCGCTCTTATTATTCCTCCTCATACATGTAACATGGAGGGGGCGCTCTTATTATTCCTCCTCATAATATAACATGGAGGGGGCGCTCTTATTATTCCTCCTCATACGTGTATCATGGAGGGGGCGCTCTTATTATTCCTCCTCATACATATAACATGGAGGGGGCGCTCTTATTATTCCTCCTCATACATATAACATGGAGGGGGCGCTCTTATTATTCCTCCACATACATGTAACATGAAGGGGGCGCTCTTATTATTCCTCCACATACATATAACATGGAGGGGGCGCTCTTATTATTCCTCCTCATAATATAACATGGAGGGGGCGCTCTTATTATTCCTCCTCATACATGTACCATGGGGGGGCGCTCTTATTATTCCTCCTCATACATGTACCATGGGGGGGCGCTCTTATTATTCCTCCTCATAATATAACATGGAGGGGGCGCTCTTATTATTCCTCCTCATACATGTACCATGGGGGGGCGCTCTTATTATTCCTCCTCATACATGTAACATGGAGGGAGCGCTCTTATTATTCCTCCTCATACATGTATCATGGAGGGGGCGCTCTTATTATTCCTCCACATACATATAACATGGAGGGAGCGCTCTTATAATTCCTCCTCATACATGTATCATGGAGGGGGCGCTCTTATTATTCCTCCACATACAAGTATCATGGAGGGGGCGCTCTTATTATTCCTCCACATACATATAACATGGAGGGGGCGCTCTTATTATTCCTCCACATACATGTAACATGGAGGGGGCGCTCTTATTATTCCTTCTCATACATATAACATGGAGGGGGCGCTCTTATTATTCCTCCTCATACATGTACCATGGAGGGGGCGCTCTTATTATTCCTCCACATACATGTATCATGGAGGGGGCGCTCTTATTATTCCTCCTCATACATATAACATGGAGGGGGCGCTCTTATTATTCCTCCTCATACATATAACATGGAGGGGGCGCTCTTATTATTCCTCCTCATAATATAACATGGAGGGGGCGCTCTTATTATTCCTCCTCATACGTGTATCATGGAGGGGGCGCTCTTATTATTCCTCCACATACATGTATCATGGAGGGGGCACTCTTATTATTCCTCCTCATACATGTAACATGGGGGGGCGCTCTTATTATTCCTCCTCATACATATAACATGGAGGGGGCGCTCTTATTATTCCTACATATACATATAACATGGAGGGGGCGCTCTTATTATTCCTCCTCATACATATAACATGGAGGGGGCGCTCTTATTATTCCTCCACATACATGTAACATGGAGGGGGCGCTCTTATTATTCCTCCTCATACATATAACATGGAGGGGGCGCTCTTATTATTCCTCCACATACATAAAACATGGAGGGGGCGCTCTTATTATTCCTCCACATACATGTAACATGGAGGGGGCGCTCTTATTATTCCTCCTCATAATATAACATGGAGGGGGCGCTCTTATTATTCCTCCTCATACGTGTATCATGGAGGGGGCGCTCTTATTATTCCTCCACATACATGTATCATGGAGGGGGCGCTCTTATTATTCCTCCTCATACATATAACATGGAGGGGGCGCTCTTATTATTCCTCCTCATAATATAACATGGAGGGGGCGCTCTTATTATTCCTCCACATACATGTATCATGGAGGGGGCGCTCTTATTATTCCTCCTCATACGTGTATCATGGAGGGGGCGCTCTTATTATTCCTCCACATACATGTAACATGAAGGGGGCGCTCTTATTATTCCTCCACATACATATAACATGGAGGGGGCGCTCTTATTATTCCTCCACATACATGTATCATGGAGGGGGCGCTCTTATTATTCCTCCACATACATATAACATGGAGGGGGCGCTCTTATTATTCCTCCTCATACATATAACATGGAGGGGGCGCTCTTATTATTCCTCCACATACATATAACATGGAGGGGGCGCTCTTATTATTCCTCCACATACATGTAACATGGAGGGGGCGCTCTTATTATTCCTTCTCATACATATAACATGGAGGGGGCGCTCTTATTATTCCTCCTCATACATGTACCATGGAGGGGGCGCTCTTATTATTCCTCCACATACATGTATCATGGAGGGGGCGCTCTTATTATTCCTCCTCATACATATAACATGGAGGGGGCGCTCTTATTATTCCTCCTCATACATATAATATGGAGGGGGCGCTCTTATTATTCCTCCTCATAATATAACATGGAGGGGGCGCTCTTATTATTCCTCCTCATACATGTGTCATGGAGGGGGCGCTCTTATTATTCCTCCTCATACATATAACATGGGGAGGGCGCTCTTATTATTCCTCCTCATACATATAACATGGAGGGGGCGCTCTTATTATTCCTCCACATACATATAACATGGAGGGGGCGCTCTTATTATTCCTCCACATACATATAACATGGAGGGGGCGCTCTTATTATTCCTCCTCATACATATAACATGGAGGGAGCGCTCTTATTATTCCTCCTCATAATATAACATGGAGGGGGCGCTCTTATTACTCCTCCTCATTCATGTGTCATGGAGGGGGCGCTCTTATTATTCCTCCTCATACATATAACATGGGGGGCGCTCTTATTATTCCTCCTCATACATATAACATGGAGGGGGTGCTCTTATTATTCCTCCACATACATATAACATGGAGGGGGCGCTCTTATTATTCCTCCACATACATATAACATGGAGGGAGCGCTCTTATTATTCCTCCTCATACATATAACATGGAGGGGGCGCTCTTATTATTCCTCCTCATACATGTAACATGGAGGGGGCGCTCTTATTATTCCTCCTCATACATGTAACATGGAGGGGGCGCTCTTATTATTCCTCCTCATAATATAACATGGAGGGGGCGCTCTTATTATTCCTCCTCATAATATAACATGGAGGGGGCGCTCTTATTATTCCTCCACATACATGTATCATGGAGGGGGCGCTCTTATTATTCCTCCTCAACGTGTATCATGGAGGGGGCGCTCTTATTATTCCTCCTCATACATATAACATGGAGGGGGCGCTCTTATTATTCCTCCACATACATGTAACATGAAGGGGGCGCTCTTATTATTCCTCCACATACATATAACATGGAGGGGGCGCTCTTATTATTCCTCCTCATAATATAACATGGAGGGGGCGCTCTTATTATTCCTCCTCATACATGTACCATGGGGGGGCGCTCTTATTATTCCTCCTCATACATGTACCATGGGGGGGGGGCGCTCTTATTATTCCTCCTCATAATATAACATGGAGGGGGCGCTCTTATTATTTCTCCTCATACGTGTATCATGGAGGGGGCGCTCTTATTATTCCTCCTCATACATGTAACATGGGGGGGGCGCTCTTATTATTCCTCCTCATACATGTAACATGGAGGGAGCGCTCTTATTATTCCTCCTCATACATGTATCATGGAGGGGGCGCTCTTATTATTCCTCCACATACATATAACATGGAGGGAGCGCTCTTATAATTCCTCCTCATACATGTATCATGGAGGGGGCGCTCTTATTATTCCTCCACATACAAGTATCATGGAGGGGCGCTCTTATTATTCCTCCACATACATATAACATGGGGGGGCGCTCTTATTATTCCTCCACATACATGTAACATGGAGGGGGCGCTCTTATTATTCCTTCTCATACATATAACATGGAGGGGGCGCTCTTATTATTCCTCCTCATACATGTACCATTGAGGGGGCGCTCTTATTATTCCTCCACATACATGTATCATGGAGGGGGCGCTCTTATTATTCCTCCTCAAACATATAACATGGAGGGGGTGCTCTTATTATTCCTCCTCCTACATATAACATGGAGGGGGCGCTCTTATTATTCCTCCTCATAATATAACATGGAGGGGGCGCTCTTATTATTCCTCCTCATACGTGTATCATGGAGGGGGCGCTCTTATTATTCCTCCACATACATGTATCATGGAGGGGGCGCTCTTATTATTCCTCCTCATACATGTAACATGGGGGGGCGCTCTTATTATTCCTCCTCATACATATAACATGGAGGGGGCGCTCTTATTATTCCTACATATACATATAACATGGAGGGGGCGCTCTTATTATTCCTTCTCATACATGTAACATGGAGGGGGCGCTCTTATTATTCCTCCACATACATGTAACATGGAGGGGGCGCTCTTATTATTCCTCCTCATACATATAACATGGAGGGGGCGCTCTTATTATTCCTCCACATACATATAACATGGAGGGGGCGCTCTTATTATTCCTCCACATACATGTAACATGGAGGGGGCGCTCTTATTATTCCTCCTCATAATATAACATGGAGGGGGCGCTCTTATTATTCCTCCTCATACGTGTATCATGGAGGGGGCGCTCTTATTATTCCTCCACATACATGTATCATGGAGGGGGCGCTCTTATTATTCCTCCTCATACATATAACATGGAGGGGGCGCTCTTATTATTCCTCCTCATAATATAACATGGAGGGGGCGCTCTTATTATTCCTCCACATACATGTATCATGGAGGGGGCGCTCTTATTATTCCTCCTCATACGTGTATCATGGAGGGGGTGCTCTTATTATTCCTCCACATACATGTAACATGAAGGGGGCGCTCTTATTATTCCTCCACATACATATAACATGGAGGGGGCGCTCTTATTATTCCTCCACATACATGTATCATGGAGGGGGCGCTCTTATTATTCCTCCACATACATATAACATGGAGGGGGCGCTCTTATTATTCCTCCTCATACATTTAACATGGAGGGGGCGCTCTTATTATTCCTCCACATACATATAACATGGAGGGGGCGCTCTTATTATTCCTCCACATACATGTAGCATGGAGGGGGCGCTCTTATTATTCCTTCTCATACATATAACATGGAGGGGGCGCTCTTATTATTCCTCCTCATACATGTACCATGGTGGGGGCGCTCTTATTATTCCTCCACATACATGTATCATGGAGGGGGCGCTCTTATTATTCCTCCTCATACATATAACATGGAGGGGGCGCTCTTATTATTCCTCCTCATACATATAATATGGAGGGGGCGCTCTTATTATTCCTCCTCATAATATAACATGGAGGGGGCGCTCTTATTATTCCTCCTCATACATGTGTCATGGAGGGGGCGCTCTTATTATTCCTCCTCATACATATAACATGGGGGGCGCTCTTATTATTCCTCCTCATACATATAACATGGAGGGGGCGCTCTTATTATTCCTCCACATACATATAACATGGAGGGGGCGCTCTTATTATTCCTCCACATACATATAACATGGAGGGGGCGTTCTTATTATTCCTCCTCATACATATAACATGGGTGGAGCGCTCTTATTATTCCTCCTCATAATATAACATGGAGGGGGCGCTCTTATTATTCCTCCTCATACATGTGTCATGGAGGGGGCGCTCTTATTATTCCTCCTCATACATATAACATGGGGGGGCGCTCTTATTATTCCTCCTCATACATATAACATGGAGGGGGCGCTCTTATTATTACTCCACATACATATAACATGGAGGGGGGCGCTCTTATTATTCCTCCACATACATATAACATGGAGGGGGCGCTCTTATTATTCCTCCTCATACATATAACATGGAGGGAGCGCTCTTATTATTCCTCCTCATACATATAACATGGAGGGGGCGCTCTTATAATTCCTCCTCATACATATAACATGGAGGGGGCGCTCTTATTATTCCTCCTCATACATATAACATGGAGGGGGCGCTCTTATTATTCCTCCACATACATGTATCATGGAGGGGGCGCTCTTATTATTCCTCCTCATACATGTACCATGGAGGGGGCGCTCTTATTATTCCTCCTCATACATATAACATGGAGGGGGCGCTCTTATTATTCCTCCACATACATATAACATGGAGGGGGCGCTCTTATTATTCCTCCACATACATATAACATGGAGGGGGCACTCTTATTATTTCTCCTCATACATATAACATGGAGGGAGCGCTCTTATTATTCCTCCTCATACATATAACATGGAGGGGGCGCTCTTATAATTCCTCCTCATACATATAACATGGAGGGGGCGCTCTTATTATTCCTCCTCATACATATAACATGGAGGGGGCGCTCTTATTATTCCTCCTCATACATATAACATGGAGGGGGGGCTCTTTTTATTCCTCCTCATACATGTAACATGGAGGGGGCGCTCTTATTATTCCTCCTCATACATATAACATGGAGGGGGCGCTCTTATTATTCCTCCTCATACATATAACATGGAGGGGGCGCTCTTTTTATTCCTCCTCATACATATAACATGGAGGGGCGCTCTTTTTATTCCTCCTCATACATGTAACATGGAGGGGGCGCTCTTTTTATTCCTCCTCATACATGTAACATGGAGGGGGCGCTCTTATTATTCCTCCACATACATATAACATGGAGGGGGCGCTCTTATTATTCCTCCTCATACATATAACATGGAGGGGGCGCTCTTATTATTCCTCCTCATACATATAACATGGAGGGGGCGCTCTTATTATTCCTCCTCATACATGTAACATGGAGGGGGCGCTCTTTTTTATTCCTCCTCATACATGTAACATGGAGGGGGCGCTCTTTTTATTCCTCCTCATACATATAACATGGAGGGGGCGCTCTTATTATTCCTCCTCATACATATAACATGGAGGGGGCGCTCTTATTATTCCTCCTCATACATATAACATGGAGGGGGCGCTCTTATTATTCCTCCTCATACATATAACATGGAGGGGGCGCTCTTATTATTCCTCCTCATACATATAACATGGAGGGGGCGCTCTTATTATTCCTCCTCATACATATAACATGGAGGGGCGCTCTTATTATTCCTCCTCATACATGTAACATGGAGGGGGCGCTCTTATTATTCCTCCTCATACATATAACATGGAGGGGGCGCTCTTATTATTCCTCCTCATACATATAACATGGAGGGGGCGCTCTTATTATTCCTCCTCATACATGTAACATGGAGGGGCGCTCTTATTATTCCTCCTCATACATATAACATGGAGGGGGCGCTCTTATTATTCCTCCTCATACATATAACATGGGGGGGGCGCTCTTATTATTCCTCCTCATACATATAACATGGAGGGGGCGCTCTTATTATTCCTCCTCATACGTGTACCATGGGGGGGCGCTCTTATTATTCCTCCTCATACGTGTACCATGGGGGGGCGCTCTTATTATTCCTCCTCATACATGTACCATGGGGGGGGCGCTCTTATTATTCCTCCTCATACGTGTACCATGGGGGGGGGGCGCTCTTATTATTCCTCCTCATACATATAACATGGAGGGGGCGCTCTTATTATTCCTCCTCATACATGTACCATGGGGGGGCGCTCTTATTATTCCTCCTCATACATATAACATGGAGGGGGCGCTCTTATTATTCCTCCTCATACGTGTACCATGGGGGGGGGCGCTCTTATTATTCCTCCTCATACATATAACATGGAGGGGGCGCTCTTATTATTCCTCCTCATACATGTACTATGGGGGGCGCTCTTATTATTCCTCCTCATACATATAACATGGAGGGGGCGCTCTTATTATTCCTCCTCATACGTGTACCAGGGGGGGGGCGCTCTTATTATTCCTCCTCATACATATAACATGGAGGGGGCGCTCTTATTATTCCTCCTCATACATGTACTATGGGGGGGGGCGCTCTTATTATTCCTCCTCATACATATAACATGGGGGGGGCGCTCTTATTATTCCTCCACATACATATAACATGGAGGGGGCGCTCTTATTATTCCTCCACATACATATAACATGGAGGGGGGCACTCTTATTATTTCTCATACATATAACATGGAGGGAGCGCTCTTATTATTCCTCCTCATACATATAACATGGAGGGGGCGCTCTTATAATTCCTCCTCATACATATAACATGGAGGGGGCGCTCTTATTATTCCTCTTCATACATATAACATGGAGGGGGCTCTTATTATTCCTCCTCATACATATAACATGGAGGGGGCGCTCTTTTTATTCCTCCTCATACATGTAACATGGAGGGGGCGCTCTTATTATTCCTCCTCATACATATAACATGGAGGGGGCGCTCTTATTATTCCTCCTCATACATATAACATGGAGGGGGGCGCTCTTATTATTCCTCCTCATACATATAACATGGGGGGGCGCTCTTATTATTCCTACTCATACATATAACATGGGGGGGCGCTCTTATTATTCCTCCACATACATGTAACATGGAGGGGGCGCTCCTTTTATCTCCTCCTCATACATGTAACATGGAGGGGGCGCTCTTTTTATTCCTCCTCAAATATAACATGGAGGGGGCGCTCGGATTATTCCTCCTCATACATCTACATGTAGGGGGCGCTCTTATTATTCCTCCTCATACATATAACATGAGGGGGCGCCCTTATTACAGATCACTGTACCTGACACACAGTGTCGGGCGCTCACGTATTGAGGTCGATTCGTGAGGTAGCTAGGATCAGTTGGGAGGGGGCGGTCTATTACTCCACCGTCATGCTTGTCCCTCAATAACCTGGGCTGTATGGTGTTAAAAGCACTGGAGAAGTCAAAGAACATCATCCTCAACTGTGTACCATGGTTTCTCCAGGGGAGCTCTTACAGAGCCCTCTGCAGAAGATGGATGATGGCGGCAGCTACCCCATTATGCCGCCCGATACAGGTACCTGGGGGGGGTCCTTATTATTGCTCCACAGAGCGCGGACCATGTGGGAGACCTCTCTCAATATTCTTCCTCAGGTGGGATGTCCAGTGCTGCGGGTCTGTAGTCGTTGAGGTCCCATAGGGTGGGGTACTTTGGAACTGGTACCGCACAAGAAGATTCCCCTAATACAGGGACTATGGGGGGCCTCAGGCTCATATTATACTATATGTAATTATACCACACAGCATGGTCCCCACGTCTTAATTAGCCTTGCACTGATGACGTGTGCCATCCGGGGGGCGCCTTGACTTATTCATCTCCTTCCTCACCTGGGCCCGTGTGGGGGTCAGGCTGTTAGGCCAGATAAAGATGGATTTCTGGTTTACTGGTCTGTTGGGAGTAGTCCGCCTGGGGAGAAGTAACAGTGGGGGGGGCGCTCGAAGGATCCCCATACTGGGGTGGGAGGAGCTGGTGTGTGATCAAATCTGTTGGGGAATAGGTTTAGTTCATTAAGCAGACCAGTTCATTTAGCAGACCATACTAGCTGGCACTACATGGGGGGACATTATCCTGTATATAATAGAGCAGTATGATAACAGTCAGGTGAATCTGTAATAATATCCCCCCCCCCCCTCTTTTTTCATTGCTACAGGCGTAATTTGTTCTTCCTGTTCTGAATTCCGTGGATTTCCTGTGGACATCAAGGTCAAAAAGCATCTGTTCCACTGGATCGCGCAATTCATGATTTATTGACCTCGCCGCCATCACAAATCATCAATGGAGAATAATGAGCGGTGGGTTTCCGGAACTCCCAATCCTTGTGTATATTCATCATTGAAGGAATGTTCCTGTTTGATGTAATTTAAGGTTATAGGGATTGTACCATAAACAACATTTATCCCTTTCGATACGGGAGATTGGTGTTTGATCTTTGGAGGTCCAACCATTGGGATCCCCCTCGATCACTAGAATGGGGTCCTGAGCAGGGGTTGAGCATGCACGGTGCTCCATTCATCTCTATGGCTCTGCTGCAGAGAAGCTTAGCACAGTCCATGGCTATCTCCTACTGTCCCATAGACTTGTATGGAGCCGCACATGCTCATCCAACACTCCATTGGAATGGAGGATGGGTTGACAGGGCCCCATTCTTTGTGATCAGGGGGTCCCGGTGACCAGATTTCCTCCGATCAGCCACTTAGACTCTATTATGTGGAAAGGGACTAAGTGCTCCAATCGATTGAGATGTCCAACATCACAGCCATTATTGTTCCTGTACAAAGAAAATGAGGTCTATATTAGAAATTTCTTTAGTTTCTGTATACAGCTCTTGTGCAGACTTATGCGTCTCCTTGGTAACAGACTATAAACTCAATGTAGTCAGGTCTTGTAGACATCTTCCTTCCACTTAGCAAGGAGAAGGGGCTGATAAAATGGAGTATTGACCTCAAGATCAGACTACACTGGGTTTGTTTGTTGTCTGTTACCATGGAGATGTGAACTGGTAGGACATTTCTAATGAAAACTAAATAGAAAGTCGTTTCATATTGTAGGTACATTGTAGCAGGTTAAAGAAACTGTTTACCACGGTGGATATAGGCATTAATCTACAGAATAGGAAGTGTCTGCTTGCTGTCGGTGAATGTGAACAATCCATAGGGCTCAAAACCTGTTAGTTGTCACTTAGATGGACTGCATTGACCTTGTCTGTTTTTGACGAGTTGACACCTGTGACCCTGCAGCCCCTGCATGCCCCTTGACTACCTTTAATATATTCTGGCAACCAATGGTATCTTTAGATGTAAATAATATAATTATTATACAGCACGTCTGCAGTTGAAGTGCGCAAACATGGAGCTCCCCTTTAAGGGTACGTTCACACTGAGCAAATTGAGATCTGAGAATCCGATTAGTCGCACTTTCCCCCACTTTTCTTCGGCTGGGAACATGAGTGTGTTTTGTGCTGGCGGCCGGGATGCTTCTGCACCTTCCTGACCTTCCTTCATCTCTGTATATACTGATGACTTCCTCTCCCATCCTCATAAATAACAATGAGTACAATGATGCGGTCTCCTGGGAACGGGACCGAGGAGCACAGAGCCAGGTCCGGCCACTCCTAGAAATTCAGAATGTATCGTAGTGGGGATCTCTGCTGCCTGTGGGGGTCGCTGTATTGTTGAGTGGGGATCTCTGCTGCCTGTAGGGGTCGCTGTATTGTTGCGTGGGGATCTCTGCTGCCTGTAGGGGTCGCTGTATTGTTGCGTGGGGATCTCTGCTGCCTGTAGGGGTCGCTGTATTGTTGCGTGGGGATCTCTGCTGCCTGTAGGGGTCGCTGTATTGTTGCGTGGGGATCTCTGCTGCCTGTAGGGGTCGCTGTATTGTTGCGTGGGGATCTCTGCTGCCTGTAGGGGTCGCTGTATTGTTGCGTGGGGATCTCTGCTGCCTGTAGGGGTCGCTGTACTGATGGGTGCTGATCTCTGCTGCCTGTAGGGGTCGCTGTATTGTTGCGTGGGGATCTCTGCTGCCTGTAGGGGTCGCTGTATTGTTGCGTGGGGATCTCTGCTGCCACTGATCTTTACAACAGGACCGCAGTTGAGGTACCAGGTTTTCACACGACCACTACTTGAGGTTGAATGGGGACTACTTTCGATGATCTATCCACAGGATGGGTCATCAATAAGAGATCAGTGTTGGGGCCCTTGCTGACCTGCTGTGACCCCTTCGCTATTTTATAGTGGCCGTGCAATGTTATTAAAGTGTTTCCAGTCAACTCAATGGATTTGTCAATAAAAGTATAAAAACTTCAGAAATGCTTCTAATTGTACTCCAGTAACCATAGAAACCTCTGACTAAAAGATCCAAAAACACTGAAGCAACAAACACTGAAAAACAACATTTGTGTCAGTCTCAAAAACTTTTGGCCAGAGCTGCACTCAGTGATTTAGATCCACTCCATATCAATATGACAGGCTGTGCAGGAAGTGTTGTCATGGGGGCCTTAGATATCAAAGCTGTAAGAAATATTACTTTTAAGAAATAGGGTATAATAAGAGATTGTTTTGCACACTTTTTACACTAGGGGGCGCTTTACTTTTTATTTTTGTAACAGGTGCAAAATGCAAATCTTATACGGAACAATTTTTGCTGGTGGAAATATCATCCTGGCAGAGTGGATGGAAAAGCAGACTCATCGTACACAGATTCTCTGACATCCGGGTCATACTTCTTGGATTTCCGCAGGTGTGTACATGGAAATGTCGCAATGTTTGTTTTTTTACTCTAAGTGAAATCTTCACCTTCTTTTTAGGACCAAAGTTCTGCACTGAATCATTTCCTAACATATCTTTATAGTGGTCGGACCTTCCATTTTCAGATGCAGACCTGCTGCAAAGGATTTGACATTCCCTCTGCCTGCAGTCACCACTAGGGGCAGCGCGCTGCATACAGATTTATTATTGAGGTCTATGGAGAAACAGTAAGCAGTGAGCTCCCTCTAGTGGTGGCCACCTTATAACTGGTGACTCAAAACTGCAGTCTGAAGACATTGCTGTAGGAACCTCAGTTGGGGTCTTCTGTATGTGTTAAATAAAGTCTTAATAGAGTGTCACATAAGGAGCTGTACACACAACTCAAGACTATCTGCAAAATTACTTTTATTTTAGATGAATTGGAGCAATAACAAATTGTAATCTTTTACAGAACATGGAGGTCCCTCATTCCGAAGAGGACTGCACTGCAGACTTGGCCATTGTGCAAACACTGGAGTTTAGAGGGAGATAGTGGAGACCAGAGGGAAAGAGAGGAGGACAAAGGAGTCTGGAGGAGGACAAGGGAGTCTGGAAGGGAATAGAGGAGGACAGATGAGTTTGGAGGAGGACAAGGAAGTCTGGAGGGGAATGGAGGAGGACAGAGGAGTCTTGAGGAGGACAAGGGAGTCTGGAGGGGAATCGAGGAGGACAGAGGAGTCTGGAGGAGGACAAGGAAGTCTGGAGGGGAATAAAGGAGGACAGAGGAGTCTTGAGGAGGACAAGGGAGTCTGGAGGAGAATTGAGAAGGACAGAGGAGTCTTGAGGAGGACAAGGGAGTCTGGAGGGGAATCGAGGAGGACAAGGGAGTCTAGAGGGGAGTCTAGGGGGAAGGCAGTAGGACAGAGGAGTATGGAGGAGGAGAATGGAGGTGGATAATGGAGACTGGAGGAGGACAAAGGAGTCTGGAGGGGAATGGAGAAAGACAGAGGTCTCTGGAGGAAGGTAATGGAGCGAGTGGTCTTTAGGGGGACAGAGGAGGACAGGGGAGTCTGGAGAAAGACAGAAGAGTATGCAGGAGGATAAAGGAGCCTGGAGGAGGACAGAAGAATCTAATGGCGACTTATTCTCCTCTCCCCATAGAAATAAACATGCATTCTTTTGTAGAAATAGGGAGGTATAGTGCAGCCAGTCAGTGCATATATTGCCTATAGATCTTTCAGGCCCACATTTCTAGAGAAGCTTCCGACCATTTCTGACAATCCCCTCGATCATTGAGGTTTTTCAAAAATGTAAATTTTTTTACTGTAATTCCCTCATAGCGATCTATGTACAAAACACTAAAGCAGTCAATACTTTGTATTAGCTCCTTATCATTTTCAAGCTCTCTGCTTGCTGTCAGTGGACGGGAGACTCATTGTTTATATAGAGAGCCTGAATACCAGTATCGACCTAGTCCTGCTCACCCAGGTGATGAGGTTTTCACAATGTATCTGTGTAAGTAAGAGCTATCAGCCTGAATTCTCTGTAAGAAGCCAGCCAGCTGTGTGAGCAGGACTAGGTTGCTGGCCATCATCTTCATAATATTTACATTATTTAATAACAGTTTATTAGTAATAAGAAAACCGGAAACCTCAAAATATTCAGGAGGAATCCGGGATGTGTCCAGGTAACACAGTGATGGCAGGAAGTGACATCACAGCCCTACAAGGTACGGTATAATCCAGTGTCAGTTGTTTCCATTATTGACATAATTTATTTATGGAGCTGACCACATCCCCCGATCCCATCCCCCGGTCTCCTGGGTCGGGTTTTAACATGTTGATCCAGATGCTTTCTGCCGTTCTGCGCTTTAGATCCTATCACTGGAGCATCAGAAATCTTTGTTGTTTTCCGTTTTGTATTCGCCAGCTGCGGCAAACACCAGCAAGTTCACACAGCGGGCACAGAGCCCAGTCAATAAGCAGTTTATCTCTGCGCCCAGCCCGGCTGACATTACACCTCCGCCTCGATAGAGTTTCCTGCAGGTTTCTGTGGGCTCTCGGCCTCTTTTCCATTCACTCGCTCGTCCTCTTTCGTGTTGTCTTTGAACACTTTCGTCTCCACCGATTCTTTCTTCTCTTTCTTGTTGATGAAGAATAAATGGGTGTTGTATCTGTAGAAAGAATCAAAAGTGAGTGGGACAAAGCTGCAATACTCTGCACTGCTGTTACTGTCGATAGCGTGCAGGTAGATGGACCGGGGTAAACAATGAAGAGGCCACAGTGATTGGCCGAGGGCTGCAGCCCCGCCCAACAGATGATCCGCAGGGGCGTGGACAGTCGGACTGCCGCTGACGCATAACTCTTCCTAAGGACAGGCCATTCTGATTCTGATTCTGGAAAACCCCTTTAAGTTCAGTTGAAGCTGGATATATCCCGATTACAGTGGGATATTATATATCCTACGATATCGATCTATTATATATCCCATATGGGGTTCCATGAGATCCCAACAAGGTTTTTGTGCAGCTAAATCTAATTTATTTAGGTGTCTGTTCTGGGTTTAGGGGTCTGTATTAGATCTAAGGTCTAAATTAATTTAAGGGTCTGGTCTGGGGTCTGAATTAATTTATAGGACTGATCTGGGGTCTGAATTAATTTAGAGGTCTGGTGTCAGGTCTGAGTTTATTTAGGAGCCTTGTGCATACCGTACTTGCCAATATCTGTAGCTGCATGAATATTTTTGTGCAAGACCACGCCCCTGTTGGGATGTCACCCGCGCCCTTTTTCTGACATTGTACTGGACATGCCCTTTTTTCTGCTTTCAGAACAAATAATTGATAGGGACTCCTCCAAATGCTGAGGTTGGTTTGGGAAACTGCCCTATGCCATGAGCTCCCCCTAGTGGGTTAGGATATAACACCTGAAACAATTGTTTACCTTTGCAGCATTTTCTAGGGCAATACTTTCCAATCTTTGGAGAAACCCCAACAACTCCCCCCGCTCCCTACTGTTAAAGTGACGATTTCTGCTATTTCTGAACAGAGTGACACAAGGACCGCGCAGAACTCTGGTCAGGAAACATTGCCCTGAGGAAATACTGAGTATTTGTTCCTCCGCACGATCTTATGATAACTTACTTTTTAATGTAGCAAACAGCGAGGACCACGGCCACTATAAAGAACACCAGCGCCAGTATGAGCAGCGTTGTGGGTAATCCTGTGTACAAAAACAAAAAACCCTTTGTAAACGTCCTTTTACATACTGATATTGAGCTATGACAGGTATTCTACTCCAAGCACACCCAGAGCTGCATTTAAAATTCTGCAGGTTTCAAACCGCAATATAGGTTAAAGAGCAACCTGTCCATGAAGCTCCTGATGTTACTGTAATATAAAATGTGATGTAAAAACCGAACTGTAAATGCAGCTCTAGATGTGACTGGAGTAGAAGATCAGTACAGGGTAAAGAATTTAATGATGTTCAGTATTTCGTCTTTATTAAAGAGGTTGTACAGGATTAGAAAGACATGGCTGCTTTCTACCTGAAACAGCGCCACACCTGTCCGTGGGTTATGTCTGGTACTGCAGCTAGGCTCAATTGCAGCGAATGAGTCTAAGATGCAGAACCGTACACAACCTGAGTACAGGGGTGGCGCTGTGTGTAGAAGAAAGCAGCCAAGAACTTCTAATTATGAGTATAAGATGGCTCTTATATTTCTGCACATCTATATGTAGCACAGTGATAGCAAGCACAAGTGGGGCACAAATACCTCCAAATACGACTCTCTCGTTCTTCTGAGCCATCTGGTTCTCCTGCTTCCTGGGTGGTTCGGTGTCCACCATGGGCGTTGTCGTTAGGGTGGTGGTCGGTGTCGTCCTTGTGCTTTTTGGTAATGTTGGGGCCGCCGATGCGGTTGAGGCTATCGATGTTGTTTTCACATGTGGCCTGGACGTCAGATTTCGTGTCGTCTGAGTTTCTGTTTTTTGGTTGGTCAATGAGGTGGTGGCTGCGGATGTTGGCACCAATATGGTTGTTGGCACCAATATGGTTGTTGGCACCGATATGGTTGTTGGCACCGCTACAGTTGTTGGCACCGCTACGATTGTTGGCACCGCCACAGTGCTTGGCGGCTCTATTACCATGAGATCTGGCTTACAGGAATCGATCCGGATGTCTGAAATAAATGATGGGAGTGGAGAGGGTGGAGCTTCAGGTCAGTGGTAGTCGCAGTCCTACCTTAAAGGGGTTTTCCATCTTACATCCCTGTCTATCAACTGTTTCAAGAGGCTTTAGCATCCGGATGAGACGGGACATCATCCATGGAGCACCCAAACAGTGCAACCACTTTAAAGCCGGGGCCTCATGCAGTGTAA
This sequence comes from Leptodactylus fallax, assembly GCA_947044405.1. NCBI lineage: Eukaryota > Metazoa > Chordata > Amphibia > Anura > Leptodactylidae > Leptodactylus > Leptodactylus fallax. The sequence continues at coordinate 307,379 of CAMRHE010000888.1, forward strand.
ACGCCGCGATTTGGGCAAAAACCGAGACATTTTACAGTACCTGCAAAGTGGATTCTGGCTAATCCCATCCACACATTGCAGAAAAAAATCCACTGCAATTTCAACAACGCTTGTTTTTATGTAATTCACTACATGTCATTTATACCTGTGGAAACGCTGATGATTTCTGTATAGGTATAATAGGGGCAGAAAGACTTTCTGTGAAACGCACTGCAGAAATAAACACAATGCGTTTCTGCCGCGGTCTTTTCCGCATCGTTATGTGGGGCTTTAGCCTAAAGGAGTTTTCCAGGCTAAATAATTGATGACCTGTCCTTAGGATTGGACAAGTCAAAGATCGTCAGGAGTCTGACAGTGGTTCCTGGACGATCAGCTGTGTTAATAGACTGCAGTATACGGGTGAGCACTGCGGCCTCCTTACTACTTTTCCTTGCCCCCCACTTCCCCCTCCATTCTGAACCCCCTTTAGTACAAGTCAAGTTTTCTCACCAGAGACATTGAAACAATAGGCATTGGACGATTTGCTGAGCTCGACCGTCCAGGTGAGGATCCCGGTCTTGTTCTGCCCGCATTTTTCATTGTTGTGGATCCGTGGAATCACCAAAAATTTTTCTGATACCCATCCAAAGCTGCAGGGAATGGAAAGAGCATGAGATGAGCCACTATATGGGCCATACAGTCCTGGTCACCATCATCATCACCAATGGCTTGCTTCCTCTTCATAGTAGGGACTACATAAATTACATTAAAGGACATTTTCCCATCAACTTTATGGACATTTTGCTTCCTATTTGCTTTTGTGTCAGTCTTCACTGTAGTTCTGTCCCATTCTATTCATACCATTTTTTGGCTGACTGGTGTGTAGGTCCCATTCACAGATATTATAGATTCATGGACTCACCTGCAGCTCTCATAACCATATCTCTTGGCCCTCTCCACCTGAGCCTTGCTGGCAAGCTGTAGCCCCAGCGCTTGGCACGCGCTTTCTGCCATTGTATAGTTAAGTTTCGGTTTGCGGTCTCGATTCTCCACCAGAGCCACGCCGGCTTTTCTGCATTTTGATTGTGTAAGATCTAGAACGGACACAACGGTAGATAAAGATGTGCGGTACACAATGGGTTAAAAAGGATTGTTAGGGTTGCGTCACCAGGGGGTCTGTAGAGGGGCAAACGTTATATACATTATATTTAGTTTCCTTTCAGGAGCCCGTACTTTAGATTTTATAGATTCTGCAACTTTGTTTTCTTCAACATATTCAAGATTTCGGCTTCTCATCAGTCAATCGGGACATTTGTCTTTACATCCAGTGGCCTAAAACCCATCCTGATCCAATACTTCTCACAGCTGAGGGTTTGTTACATTGCTATCCAGCCTAGATTGATACATTTTATCTGCACTGAAACATCGCATGAAGGACAGCAGCCCTGACATTCCTCTCTGACCCGTATTTTACCTCCAAATCAAATAATACAGCTGTCACTTAAATCCTTACACATATGATTAAGATTTTTTAAAGATATATATATATATTTTTTTATTATTATTTATTTATTTATTTTCCATGTCACTTTATATTTATATACGTATAAAAATTGTATCCTGCTATTTTCACTCTGGCTTCTAAGCCTAAAACTAGATGGACACTTGCCAATTCTGTAGGGGTTTTCTTTATAGCAGTCACGTCATTTCAGACAGGATTACAATAGAAAATAACACCTCTATAGATAACACCAATGAGTCATCATTACATCACTACTGACAATAGATGATGTCACAGATTAGCTTCTCCCTCTCTTTGCACTGAGCATGTCTAGAAAACTCTCCCATAGATCTCAAGGAGTCAACTCCAGACTACTGCTGCCTATGGTCATGAGACTGCTGTAAAGCAGATCACTAAATGCTGTTAACAGAGCAGAGGAGAAGCTCAGACAAGATGGCCGCCCCCATAATCATGGACAGAAAATAGAATAAAAAATCTACAATCAGAAAATAAATACAGATTAGAAAAAAGTGACGGATTTCATATCTGAGTCCTACAGACCATACATGCTCTGCTAAGAATTCTGGGTAAAGTATATGCAAATAAGTTTTGTTTAGTTCAAAAAAGGCAAACTCACTCTAGCGCCACCTTTTGGGAGGTCACTACCTATAGATCAGGTGTACTGGGAACTATAGCTCTGTATTGGTGTCATCCACGAGGAAGGTCCTGGCAGGGTAGTAGCTAGAAACAGCACTGTCATTAGATACCCTGTATCTCACATCCTTTTACATTATATGTATGTGGGTGAGCGCTGTATCAGCACAACGAGCATCTAATGTACTAATGGAAACAAATCTCTACCGCATGATCTGTAGTCATATGCATAAGTAGTCACACCCCTTTCCCCTATGGCTGTGAAGCTCCAGGATTGTTATTAGATCGCTTGGTATTATCAGTCACATGACACGCGGAGCATCGTGTGCGCTCCCAAGGACTGTGACAAGGTTACTGGGACGTACAGGGCAGGGGATGGACACAAGAATGTTTATAAGTCACTGATATCCCTCCGAGGATGGCTCGGGCAGAAGCAGAAAAAGTTTTCTTAGTGATATTATAAAAAATCTTCCTATTGATTTGGGTCACAAAAACGCCAAAGATTTGGTCCGGCCGCCCAGTACAACGTAAAAAACCCTAAGGTGAAGAAGTGAGCGATGGCTAATTGTATTAAGGGTGTCACATGTACACACGTCATACTACAACCTCCAACATGCTCCACCCGTGCACATAGTAGTAATACAATTCTGTTATACCCTAAACATAGAACACTACAACTCTCAATATGACCCAAACAATGGATATGACCATAATACAAATCTGTTATACCCTAGACATAGAACACTACAACCTCCATCATATCCCAGTCACTTCACCTGATAGTAATACAATTCTGTTATACTATTTACATAGAAAACTACAACTCTCAATATGACATGGACCATTAGACATGACCATAATACAGTTCTATTATACTCTGTTCGTAAAAAAACTACAACCCCCAACATGACTGGACCACTGGACATGCCCATAGGTATAATCCTTTGGCATTCTATTACATTCTACACATGGACTACAACTCCCAATAAAACCAGACCACTGTACATGACCATAATACAATTCAATAATAATTTGTACATAGAACACTACAACCCCCAACATGAACCAACCACTGGGTATGACCATAATACAATTCTGTTATACTCAATACATAGAACACTACAACTCCCAACATCCTTTGACCACTGGACATGACCATGATATGATTCTTTTATACCCTGCTCATAAGACACTACAACCCCCAACATGACTGAACAACCACTGGACATGACTATAGGTCTAATCTGATACCTGACACCCCCCTTCCCCCCTGTGGTCATCCAGATATCTGCTCTGATTGATGGTGGACCCTCATAGTCATAACCCCCGGTGAGACCATGGACCCCCAGTCCAGCACTACAACCACCATTATCCATCATTCTTGGATTTAAGCTACAGAATTTCTGCCCCCAGTTTTCCCTCTTTGGTAGGTTCTCCGTGTTTCTTCTACTTTTTGTAGACTTGGTGTAGAGCACCCATCATGTGGTCCATCTCCCACCATGTACCAGGTCCGTCTGCTCCCAGCTATCAGTGTCCTGTGTGCACAAAACGTACGTACCATTCACATCAATAGACATGGCCGATAAATAACCCCCGAAGGCGAAGGTCAGGAGCACCAAGAGAACCCCAAAGTGATGAGACATCTTATAGTCAGGGGTGCGACACTCCGCTGCTGATCCGCTCTGTGAGCTGCTGCGAATGACAATCCAGGACCCTGGAAATAAGAATCAAACTTCATAAACTTCTCCTGTCACTCCGAGGACAATGGGTGGAAACTCCTGACGTACCAAACCCCCGAACGACTCCGAGGACAGATGTCTGGAAACTGCACTAATGCTGAATCAGATGACACCGAGAACTGAGGAAACTGATAACACAAAACCTAGGAAGAGAGAGTGTAAATAACCGCTGATTTATTACACCGCGGGTCATCTCCACCCAGAAACACTCAGCGTCCCCTATAGATCTATAATGTCTTCTGTACTCATATATGGGACAGTAACTGGCAACGTATCTAAAGCGCTGCAGAATATATTGGCGCTATATAAGTAAGCAAAACAAAAAAATAGGGGGTTCAAGGTATTATAGTAGTTTTATTCTTGTACATAGGAGCAGTATTATAGTAGTTATATTCTTGTACATAGGGGTAGTATTATAGTAGTTATATTCTTGTACATAGGGGTAGTATTATAGTAGTTATATTCTTGTACATAGGAGTAGTATTATAGTAGTTATATTCTTGTACATAGGAGTAGTATTATAGTAGTTATATTCTTGTACATAGGGGTAGTATTATAGTAGTTATATTCTTGTACATAGGGGGCAGTATTATAGTAGTTATATTCTTGTACATAGGAGGTACTATTATAGTAGTTATATTCTTGTACATAGGAGCAGTATTATAGTAGTTATATTCTTGTACATAGCACCAGTATTATAGTAGTTATATTCTTGTACATAGGAGGTAGTATTATAGTAGTTATATTCTTGTACATAGGAGTAGTATTATAGTAGTTATATTCTTGTACATAGGAGCAGTATTATAGTAGTTATATTCTTGTACATAGGAGTAGTATTATAGTAGTTATATTCTTGTACATAGGAGGTAGTATTATAGTAGTTATATTCTTGTACATAGGAGTAGTATTATAGTAGTTATATTCTTGTACATAGGAGCAGTATTATAGTAGTTATATTCTTGTACATAGGAGCAGTATTATAGTAGTTATATTCTTGTACATAGGGGCAGTATTATAGTAGTTATATTCTTGTACATAAGGGGCAGTATTATAGTAGTTATATTCTTGTACATAGGAGTAGTATTATAGTAGTTATATTCATGTACATAGGAGGTAGTATTATAGTAGTTATATTCTTGTACATAGGAGGTAGTATTATAGTAGTTATATTCTTGTACATAGGAGCAGTATTATAGTAGTTATATTCTTATACATAGCAGCAGTATTATAGTAGTTATATTCTTGTACATAGGAGGTAGTATTATAGTAGTTATATTCTTGTACACAGGAGCAGTATTATAGTAGTTATATTCTTGTACATAGGAGGTAGTATTATAGTAGTTATATTCTTGTACATAGGAGTAGTATTATAGTAGTTATATTCTTGTACATAGGAGTAGTATTATAGTAGTTATATTCTTGTACATAGGAGTAGTATTATAGTAGTTATATTCTTGTACATAGGAGCGGTATTATAGTAGTTATATTCTTGTACATAGTAGTATTATAGTAGTTATATTCTTGTACATAGGAGCAGTATTATAGTAGTTATATTCTTGTACATAGGGGGCAGTATTATAGTAGTTATATTCTTGTACATAGGAGTAGTATTATAGTAGTTATATTCTTGTACATAGGGGGCAGTATTATAGTAGTTATATTCTTGTACATAGGAGGTAGTATTATAGTAGTTATATACTTGTACATAGGAGCAGTATTATAGTAGTTATATTCTTGTACATAGGAGGTAGTATTATAGTAGTTATATTCTTGTACATAGGAGTAGTATTATAGTAGTTATATTCTTGTACATAGTAGTATTATAGTAGTTATATTCTTGTATATAGGAGCAGTATTATAGTACTTATATTCTTGTACATAGGAGCAGTATTATAGTAGTTATATTCTTGTACATAGGAGCAGTATTATAGTAGTTATATTCTTGTACATAAGGAGTAGTATTATAGTAGTTATATTCTTGTACATAGGAGTAGTATTATAGTAGTTATATTCTTGTACATAGGGGCAGTATTATAGTAGTTATATTCTTGTACATAGGAGCAGTATTATAGTAGTTATATTCTTGTACATAGGAGCAGTATTATAGTAGTTATATTCTTGTACATAGGAGTAGTATTATAGTAGTTATATTCTTGTACATAGGGGCAGTATTATAGTAGTTATATTCTTGTACATAGGAGCAGTATTATAGTAGTTATATTCTTGTACATAGGAGCAGTATTATAGTAGTTATATTCTTGTACATAGGGGGCAGTATTATAGTAGTTATATTCTTGTACATAGGAGGTAGTATTATAGTACTTATATTCTTGTACATAGGAGTAGTATTATAGTAGTTATATTCTTGTACATAGGAGCAGTATTATAGTAGTTATATTCTTGTACATAGGAGCAGTATTATAGTAGTTATATTCTTGTACATAGGAGCAGTATTATAGTAGTTATATTCTTGTACATAGGAGGTAGTATTATAGTAGTTATATTCTTGTACATAGCAGTATTATAGTAGTTATATTCTTGTACATAGGAGTAGTATTATAGTAGTTATATTCTTGTACATAGGAGCAGTATTATAGTAGTTATATTCTTGTACATAGGAGCAGTATTATAGTACTTATATTCTTGTACATAGGAGTAGTATTATAGTAGTTATATTCTTGTACATAGGGGGCAGTATTATAGTAGTTATATTCTTGTACATAGGAGGTAGTATTATAGTAGTTATATTCTTGTACATAGGAGCAGTATTATAGTAGTTATATTCTTGTACATAGGGGCAGTATTATAGTAGTTATATTCTTGTACATAGGAGCAGTATTATAGTAGTTATATTCTTGTACATAGGAGGTAGTATTATAGTATTTATATTCTTGTACATAGGAGTAGTATTATAGTAGTTATATTCTTGTACATAGGAGCAGTATTATAGTAGTTATATTCTTGTATATAGGAGCAGTATCATAGTAGTTATATTCTTGTACATAGGAGTAGTATTATAGTAGTTATATTCTTGTACATAGGAGCAGTATTATAGTAGTTATATTCTTGTACATAGGAGGTAGTATTATAGTAGTTATATTCTTGTACATAGGAGCAGTATTATAGTAGTTATATTCTTGTATATAGGAGCAGTATTATAGTAGTTATATTCTTGTACATAGGAGTAGTATTATAGTAGTTATATTCTTGTACATAGGAGCAGTATTATAGTAGTTATATTCTTGTACATAGGAGGTAGTATTATAGTAGTTATATTCTGTACATAGGAGCAGTATTATAGTAGTTATATTCTTGTACATAGGAGCAGTATTATAGTAGTTATATTCTTGTACATAGGGGGGAAAGAGATAAGACATAGGAGTAGTATTATAGTAGTTATATTCTTGTACATAGGGGGCAGTATTATAGTAGTTATATTCTTGTACATAGGGGGTAGTATTATAGTAGTTATATTCTTGTACATAGGAGCAGTATTATAGTAGTTATATTCTTGTACATAGGAGGAATAATAAAAGTAGTTATATTCTTGTACATAGGAGAGTATTATAGTAGTTATATTCTTGTACATAGTAGTATTAGAGTAATTCTGAAAGTATTATAGTAGTTATATTCTTTTACATAGGGGCAGTATTATAGTAGTTATATTCTTGTACATAGGTAGTATTATAGTAGTTATATTCTTGTACATAGGAGCAGTATTATAGTAGTTATATTCTTGTACATAGGAGCAGTATTATAGTAGTTATATTCTTGTACATAGGGGCAGTATTATAGTAGTTATATTCTTGTACATAGGAGCAGTATTATAGTAGTTATATTCTTGTACATAGGAGCAAGTATTATAGTACTTATATTCTTGTACATAGGAGCAGTATTATAGTAGTTATATTCTTGTACATAGGAGCAGTATTATAGTAGTTATATTCTTGTACATAGGAGTAGTATTATAGTAGTTATATTCTTGTACATAGGAGTAGTATTATAGTAGTTATATTCTTGTACATAGGGGCAGTATTATAGTAGTTATATTCTTGTACATAGGAGCAGTATTATAGTAGTTATATTCTTGTACATAGGAGCAGTATTATAGTAGTTATATTCTTGTACATAGGAGTAGTATTATAGTAGTTATATTCTTGTACATAGGGGCAGTATTATAGTAGTTATATTCTTGTACATAGGAGCAGTATTATAGTAGTTATATTCTTGTACATAGGAGCAGTATTATAGTAGTTATATTCTTGGACATAGGAGTAGTATTATAGTAGTTATATTCTTGTACATAGGAGTAGTATTATAGTAGTTATATTCTTGGACATAGGAGCAGTATTATAGTAGTTATATTCTTGTACATAGGAGGTAGTATTATAGTAGTTATATTCTTGTACATAGGAGTAGTATTATAGTAGTTATATTCTTGTACATAGGAGGTAGTATTATAGTAGTTATATTCTTGTACATAGGAGGTAGTATTATAGTAGTTATATTCTTGTACATAGAAGTAGTATTATAGTAGTTATATTCTTATACATAGTAGTATTATAGTAGTTATATTCTTGTACATAGGAGCAGTATTATAGTAGTTATATTCTTGTACATAGGAGTAGTATTATAGTAGTTATATTCTTGTACATAGGAGGTAGTATTATAGTAGTTATATTCTTGTACATAGGAGTAGTATTATAGTAGTTATATTCTTGTACATAGGAGCAGTATTATAGTAGTTATATTCTTGTACATAGGAGCAGTATTATAGTAGTTATATTCTTGTACATAGGAGTAGTATTATAGTAGTTATATTCTTGTACATAGGAGTAGTATTATAGTAGTTATATTCTTGTACATAGGAGGTAGTATTATAGTAGTTATATTCTTGTACATAGGGGGCAGTATTATAGTAGTTATATTCTTGTACATAGGAGCAGTATTATAGTAGTTATATTCTTGTACATAGGAGGTAGTATTATAGTAGTTATATTCTTGTACATAGGAGTAGTATTATAGTAGTTATATTCTTGTACATAGGGGGCAGTATTATAGTAGTTATATTCTTGTACATAGGAGGTAGTATTATAGTAGTTATATTCTTGTACATAGGAGGTAGTATTATAGTAGTTATATTCTTGTACATAGGAGTAGTATTATAGTAGTTATATTCTTATACATAGTAGTATTATAGTAGTTATATTCTTGTACATAGGAGCAGTATTATAGTAGTTATATTCTTGTACATAGGAGTAGTATTATAGTAGTTATATTCTTGTACATAGGAGGTAGTATTATAGTAGTTATATTCTTGTACATAGGAGTAGTATTATAGTAGTTATATTCTTGTACATAGGAGCAGTATTATAGTAGTTATATTCTTGTACATAGGAGCAGTATTATAGTAGTTATATTCTTGTACATAGGAGTAGTATTATAGTAGTTATATTCTTGTACATAGGAGTAGTATTATAGTAGTTATATTCTTATACATAGTAGTATTATAGTAGTTATATTCTTGTACATAGGAGCAGTATTATAGTAGTTATATTCTTGTACATAGGAGTAGTATTATAGTAGTTATATTCTTGTACATAGGAGGTAGTATTATAGTAGTTATATTCTTGTACATAGCAGCAGTATTATAGTAGTTATATTCTTGTACATAGGAGCAGTATTATAGTAGTTATATTCTTGTACATAGGAGCAGTATTATAGTAGTTATATTCTTGTACATAGGAGCAGTATTATAGTAGTTATATTCTTGTACATAGGAGCAGTATTATAGTAGTTATATTCTTGTACATAGGGGCTTCTCTTCACAGTATTATAGTAGTTATATTCTTGTACATAGGAGCAGTATTATAGTAGTTATATTCTTGTACATAGGAGCAGTATTATAGTAGTTATATTCTTGTACATAGGAGCAGTATTATAGTAGTTATATTCTTGTACATAGGAGCAGTATTATAGTAGTTATATTCTTGTACATAGGAGTAGTATTATAGTAGTTATATTCTTGTACATAGGGGCAGTATTATAGTAGTTATATTCTTGTACATAGCAGTATTATAGTAGTTATATTCTTGTACATAGGAGCAGTATTATAGTAGTTATATTCTTGTACATAGGGGGCAGTATTATAGTAGTTATATTCTTGTACATAGGAGGTAGTATTATAGTAGTTATATTCTTGTACATAGGAGCAGTATTATAGTAGTTATATTCTTGTACATAGGGGGCAGTATTATAGTAGTTATATTCTTGTACATAGGAGCAGTATTATAGTAGTTATATTCTTGTACATAGGAGTAGTATTATAGTAGTTATATTCTTGTACATAGTAGTAGTATTATAGTAGTTATATTCTTGTACATAGGAGGTAATATTATAGTAGTTATATTCTTGTACATAGGAGCAGTATTATAGTAGTTATATTCTTCTACATAGGAGTAGTATTATAGTAGTTATATTCTTGTACATAGTAGTAGTATTATAGTAGTTATATTCTTGTACATAGGAGGTAATATTATAGTAGTTATATTCTTGTACATAGGAGGTAGTATTATAGTAGTTATATTCTTGTACATAGGAGCAGTATTATAGTAGTTATATTCTTATACATAGTAGTATTATAGTAGTTATATTCTTGTACATCAGGGTAGTATTATAGTACATTATTGTACATGGGGCAGTATTACTGCAGTTTCCTTTTAGAGATTAGTGAAATATCTTGATATGTAGACATATGACATTATACACACATGCCGTTTTCAGACAGTTTATTTTTACAAATTAGTATGTGGTAATTTACAGAACAAAAAAAAGCACAATTTGTGCAACACAGAATGTTACTAGAAAATTAAATACTCTACACAAGGAGTGATGTCAGCGGTCAGATCAGTACAATTCAGTGCTGTGCTGGAGACAAAACACAAAACGTCTGTGGTTATAAATCAGTCCAGAAGAGATCAGCGGTTTTTATCACACCTAGGATACCTACCATGGCTTATACCATAAGAAATAGTTTGAAGATACTGCATCCGGGTGCCCAGCAGAGACTTGTAAGAAGTAGTCAGTAACAGTTTTGATGTTCATTGCCACAGTCACCTCTAGTCACCGTATTATAAGTTACAGGTGGAATAAACCTACATAATCAGCAGTGTTACTGTGTACTATGCTGATCCTTATTTCCTGTATTATACTCCAGAGCTGCGCTCACTATTCTGCTGGTAAAATTAGGGTGTATTCACATGGAGGAATTTGCCGCGGATTTGGAAGCGGATTCCGCCCCCGAATACAGAGCAGATTCCTCCTGATTCCGCCTCCCATTGTCTTCAATGGGAGGCGGAGATAGCAGCAGGACGCGCAGAAAAGAAGGGTCCTGCTCTATCTTTCCGCGGATTCCGCCCGCGGTGTCCGCAACTCGAGACGCCCTCCTGATTAGGCCCATTTATGCGGGCCTAATTAGGAGCGGGATGCCGCGATGGAATGCTGATGCACTGCATCGGCATCCCATCACGGCAGACCGCAGCGAAAATTCCTGCGGTGGAAAACACACCCTAACTGTGTACATACATTACTTTACTTATCCTGTACTGATCCTGAGTTACATCCTGTATTATACTCCAGAGCTGCGCTCACTATTCTGCTGGTGCAGTCACTGTGTACATACATTACTTTACTTATCCTGTACTGATCCTGAGTTACATCCTGTATTATACTCCAGAGCTGCGCTCACTATTCTGCTGGTGCAGTCACTGTGTACATACATTACATTACTTATCCTGTATTATACTCCAGAGCTGCACTCACTATTCTGCTGGTACAGTCACTGTGTACATACATTACATTACTTATCCTGTACTGATCCTGAGTTACATCCTGTATTATACTCCAGAGCTGCGCTCACTATTCTGCTGGTACAGTCACTGTGTACATACATTACATTACTTATCCTGTATTATACTCCAGAGCTGCGCTCACTATTCTGCTGGTACAGTCACTGTGTACATACATTACATTACTTATCCTGTACTGATCCTGAGTTATATCCTGTATTATACTCCGGAGCTGCACTCACTATTCTGCTGGTGCAGTCACTGTGTACATACATTACATTACTTATCCTGTACTGATCCTGAGTTACATCCTGTATTATACTCCAGAGCTGCGCTCACTATTCTGCTGGTGCAGTCACTGTGTACATACATTACATTACTTATCCTGTACTGATCCTGAGTTACATCCTGTATTATACTCCAGAGCTGCGCTCACTATTCTGCTGGTGCAGTCACTGTGTACATACATTACATTACTTATCCTGTATTATACTCCAGAGCTGCGCTCACTATTCTGCTGGTGCAGTCACTGTGTACATACATTACTTTACTTACCGTACTGATCCTGGTTACATCCTGTATTATACTCCAGAGCTGCGCTCACTATTCTGCTGGTGCAGTCACTGTGTACATACATTACATTACTTATCCTGTATTATACTCCAGAGCAGCACTCACTATTCTGCTGGTACTGTCACTGTGTATATACATTACATTACTTATCCTGTATTATACTCCAGAGCAGCACTCACTATTCTGCTGGTACAGTCACTGTGTACATACATTACATTACTTATCCTGTATTACACTCCAGAGCTGCACTCACTATTCTGCTGGTACAGTCACTGTGTACATACATTACTTTACTTATCCTGTACTGATCCTGAGTTACATCCTGTATTATACTCCAGAGCTGCGCTCACTATTCTGCTGGTACTGTCACTGTGTACATACATTACATTACTTATCCTGTATTATACTCCAGAGCAGCACTCACTATTCTGCTGGTACAGTCACTGTGTACATACATTACATTACTTATCCTGTATTATACTCCAGAGCTGCACTCACTATTCTGCTGGTGCAGTCACTGTGTACATACATTACATTACTTATCCTGTACTGATCCTGAGTTACATCCTGTATTATACTCCAGAGCTGCGCTCACTATTCTGCTGGTACAGTCACTGTGTACATACATTACATTACTTATCCTGTATTATACTCCAGAGCTGCGCTCACTATTCTGCTGGTGCAGTCACTGTGTACATACATTACATTACTTATCCTGTATTATACTCCAGAGCTGTGCTCGCTATTCTGATAGTGGAGGTCTACAGGTCTAAAATTGCAACATTTTTTGGCACTGTCATATACATAATATATGACCCTCTTAGTCATCATTGCCGAGTCATTTTATATACTTTACTTTGGTTGTGTCTTACTAATCTTGAGTCCTGTTTTAGGCCGGGGTCACACTACATGGTTAACCTTCAGTATACATACAGTTGATAAGACCTCATACACATGCTGTGAAAAAAATCTACAGAGCAAAGTGACCTCTGCTGCAGGTTTTCAGCCCGCAGCATGTCAGTTCCCGAAGGGGGTGGAGTCAGGGCTTTGTACTGTAGAATCCAAGCCAGTAGTCAGGACAGTGAGGAGGAGGAGGAGACATGACTGATCTCTTTGAACACATAGGGAAGATTTCTTTGTATATTTTAACATCAATATGAGACAAAATAGGGTCAGAGGGAAAGGACGATATGAATGGGATCGGTATTTAATTTTTGGTCATTTTCTTGGTATGTTTAGTGTTCAGCTAAGCTATGGCTACGGTGCCTGGAGGAGGAGGAGGAGGAGGTGGTGGTCACCAGCAGTTTCCTTTCTCTTGTGCTCCGCAGGGTTACAAAGAAATGTTGTTCCTTCGACCCTCCAGAGTGCAAAAAAATTATTCTCACTATTTACCCCAGCTTTCCTCCGTCCAGCAAGTGCATGTTAAGCTTAACCAACAGTTCCCCATATCTTAGCTTTAAAAACTTTACATTTATTGTTACACATTGTATTACTTTTTGAAATTTTTGTGCGTTGTTGTCTCCATAGGTTTAACAAAATAAAACCCCTTCGATGTCATGTGACAGGTTGTAATTATATTATGATAACATTAAATGTCTCATGTCATGGCGTGAAATGGTAGAAAATTCTGCAATCTCGTGGGATACACTAAGAAAATCCTAACACTGTTGCAAAAAGAAATCAAAATGGGGGATCATGGACCCTGCTTTTTTCTAATGCCTTAAATAATAGGGTAGTCGATTCTGAAATCCTAGTTTATACATAGCAGTAATCTATACACCCACCACAGAGGCTTATACAGCTAGTAGGGAGCACAGTAGGGAGCACCGTGACGACCCCCATCACAGTTGTGCCCATATTGTCCTCTGTATTAATAAAAATGACGTCTAGTCAATGCCCTTGTCATGAAGTACGTGATCATCCCAGACTTCTCGGACTTGGACCCCATTAGTCTCCATCAGCACTTTCAATAGAATTCCATCTTCTTTCCCATCCTGTTGCCCAAGTTTCCACGTCACCATGTTGATGGAGTTAAGACCACCGCCGTGTGGACCCCTGTCGTCTACTGCCTACGCTGCTTGTGCTGAGACCCCGAGGTCCACCAGGAATATCTCTGGGGTACAGAGCACGTGGCCTTACCGTGGCCTCCATCCGGTATTTCAGTGCACGAAGAGAAGGAATTATAAATACTCAACAAGACGGCGAAGAGGAGGATCCCGGCCGCCATGATGGAGAAGACGCTCCAGTGGTTCAGTAACTTGGGATACAGCATATGCAAGTAGTCGATGCATTCTTCAATTTTACTGGAAATGGAGAAAAGACATTTTGGATTAGGGTTTAATTTGTAACAAATTGAGTGGGGACTCTGATAAGAATGTATTCCGCAGCACTTTCCAAATCATAAGGTTCATGTACAGACAAAATTCCATCGGGTGGACGTTTTTGCACAAATCTTTTTGTAAAATTCTAAATTTTTGTTTTGTTCAATACATTTTAGAAAAGTAGATGGGAGAGTTGGCTTGGCTCGCCTGTCTAGTTACAAATAATTGCAGAAAGTCACAAATCTCTATTGTGTGACTTTCTGCAGCCAAAATTCTGGTGTGCAGGGCATAAAAATGAGCTTCTTAGACTTAAAGGGATTATCCATCTTTTCAATATTGATGGTCTATCATCCAACATGCTTATTACTTATCTACCTGAACATCTACAGTGGAGAGTCAGAAGGACTTCATACACAATACATAATCGGCCAGTCCCACCATAATCATAAGGATTGACCGACATCCATCCAATGTGTATGGGCAGTGTTAGTGTATGCCCATGTACGCCCCCTGCAGTCACTCCATTCTGACCAGCGGGGTCTCACCTGCTCTTTAGTTTGGTGAATTCCTCCTTCTCCTCCTCTTCATACTCCGCTGGACTCTCACTTAACTTCTCCTCGTCTTCCTCCTTAAATTCTTGAAGACCCTGAACCTTCTTCAGACCTTCTTGATACCTTAGAAGATGCAGAGAAGAATTCATTTCAGGACCATACAGTAATAGTAACTGATACAAAGAGAGGTGGTCTGAGCAGCTGGCAGCACCCATTGGTGGGGGGTTATAAGACCTCCCCCATCTTCCAGAAGCAGGGTCCTATAATTAACCTGAAGCTGTAGTTAAAATGGACTGAATACGTTACCAATTGCCTGTGAAATGTGCCAGAATTTAATATTAGTTTGATACCCCTTTAAGTGACATCATCATACAAGAGCCATGATGTCACTTGTTTTAGACAAGCTCCTCCTTGACCCAGCCCTCTTGTCTAAATCAACCAATCCACTGAGCCAGATTAATCAGTGTCTCCTCCCCTTCCTGTCATGGCAGTAACATAGTACATGATAAATATATACAAAACTCCTTCAAACCAGCGTCAATGGGATTTGAGAATTTCAGATTATTCTGGATTATGGGACAGTATATAAAATTTACTTGTAAGGGTAATGAAATCTTGAGAAGACCAGAAGCAAAAGATTAGGATTTCCTGGATTATCAGGTGTGGGATTGATGGGATTTGACAGTATTATCTGTCTGTGTGCTCACAGTCTGCCTCATGTCTGATATGGATCTCTACCCCTTGTTATAAGCCTCCTCTTCAATCTTGGCTTTAATCTCCGCACTGATGTCCTCCGCACAGTTCGGCACCAGCCCCGATCCCTGCGTTTCGCAGCCGTCGGTCTCCACATTGGGTTTCCCACTGATAAGCAGAAAATAAAACAGAAATATATCCACATTGTATATCAGTGATGTAACATTAATATACAGGATAATTCCCAGCAATACCACAAGTGTTATCTTTTGAGGATTTTCTATATCAGACACAGAAAGCACAATATTTCATGGAAGTGCCAGAAAACCAGTTCATGGATATGTGTGAACAGGGATGTAAGTAAAGGCTCATGGGGCCTGGTGTAAAAGCTCAGCTTGGACCCCCCACGTAACTTCGCCTCACAACCATCATCCACATCCCATCCATATATTTATCAGCATTTACATTTCCCTTTCTTTCTCTTTCCAGTCCAGGCCACCATGATGACTTCTCCACACTATGTCTGTGCACACAAGCTACCCATCATTCCCATCCCCTGTAGGTGCCCCCACGTAGCAATCATGCCCCCTCTTGTGCCACAGCCTCCCCCACAGAATCCCTCCTTGACTATATGCTGCTGACTGACTGCTATTTTTGGCATTAAAAGGTCACAGTGGTTGCAGCTCTGATGGGGTCCAGAAACCAGATGAGATCCAATGGGTCACCCTCACCACACTGGGGCTGGATAAACTTCTACGATCTCCTTTCCGATTTTCTGATGACTGGCAGTCTTTACAGCATAAATGTATTCCCTCTGCCCTCTGGTGCACTGGAGTGTGCAGATTTATGATACACAGCCTGCCACTGTCAGAAAGGAGGAAATTAACCCCTTCATGGCAATAGCAGTTGATCAGCAGCATAAAGTGAAGGAGGGATACTGGAAGGGAGGCTGTGACAGGAAAAGGGGCACAATTACTATGTGGGGGACACAGACAGGGAATGGGGATGGACAAGGTGTGGAGAAGTCATCATGGTGGTCTGGGCCACATAGAGAAGGAAAGGGAAATATAAATGTTGATCAAATGTACAGATGGGACGTGGCTGATGGTTGCGAGGAGAAGTTACAAAGAGGGCCCAAGCTGAACTTTTGCACCAGGGCCTGGGTCTCCTTTAGTTTTGCTCCTGAGGTCCAGTCTTGGCCTTAAACCAGATATATGTTCCTTATTTTTATAGGGTTTGCCCATGTAATGACAAATATGAAAACTTTAGCATTTACGTCAGTTCTGGGTGCCGCCTTTGCCCAGGCCTTCCGGGTGTTTGGTGCGGCGCATGAATGAATGAATCTCCGAAGACAACGCCCGGCTGCAGTAAAAAACACTTTGTTGAACTGATTTTCCAAGATTTAAAGTGAGCGAGGTCTTATCTCATCCTCCATGTCCTCTCCATTGTCTAATGTCAGCAAAGTAACAATTTCCTGCCCTGGTATCGGAGGGTGACCTGTATCCACGCGATGCCTGGGAGGGTCGCACTTATTTCCACAGACCCCGACATCCGGTGTTCCCAGTGGAAACAAACCAGTCGGAATGTGCCACCAGTAGCGGGTAGGGGTGGGACCCACTTTGTTTGTTTTTTTCTTTTTTTAGTAAACTTTTATCTAAACCTGACCATGAGATCAGAGGACGCTGTCGAAAAATGCACTTAATCCTTGTCCGAGATGAAACGGCCTTACAAGGCGCCAATCATACGATGACCTCAACTCCTGGAAAACCGAGTAGCATATCCTCCAAGGGGGCACAGACTTTATTTATCAGGAAGTTGTAGGGAAACACAAGGGTTAAAGGAGTTTTCCCACCATAGACTTCTACGCGCTATAGTTAGCAGCGCGGTCATAGTAAACTCGGCAGCGCTCAATGTCAAGTGGCAGCTAAAAAAGCAAGTACAATTTTAAAAATAACCTATAGAAAATTTTAGTATTTATTTTTTAAAACCAGTTTTTTTCTAATCTGTTTTTATTTTCTGATTGTAAATTTTTTATTCTATTTTCTGTCCATGATTATGGGGGCGGCCATCTTGCCTGAGTTTCTCCTTTGTTAACAGCATTTAGTGATCTGCTTTACAGCATAGTCATGGCCATAGACAGCAATAGACTGAAACCGACTCCATGAGGTCTATGGGAGAGTCTTCTAGACATGCTCTGTGCAGGGAGGGGGAGGAGCTAAGCTGTGACATCATCTATTGTCAGTAGTGATGTAATGATGTGTTGGTGGTGTTATTTATAGAGGTGTTATCTTCTATTGTAATCCTATCTGTGATGTAAAGGAGGTGACTGGATTGGCAATTGTCAGTCTATTATTAGGTTTAGCTGCCAGAGTGACAATTGCAGGATATAGTTGTTTTTAAAAATATAGTGACATGGAAAATTAAAAATAAAATAATCCAAAATTGTTAGAAAATATGTTTAGCATAAAAACTGGGCAATTTTTGGTGACACGTTCCCTTGCTACAGGTTCTTTGCAGTAAGAGCAAGGGTAACAATGGCAGATTTTGTTCTGTGCCCTGTTACCGGATGACGACGCGGACCGCAGGCTCTCTGGCGGATTCTGCACTCACCGTCCTGTACCCAGAGGTTTAAGAAAGAACTTCTAGAGCAGAGAACTCACTTTTCTGTTAGTGGGGAGAGTCCTGGAGAGACTGTCAGAGCGCTCCTGCTGCCGCTACTACCGCCAGGGGATTCTGCCTAGAGAGCACAGAAAATAGCGGTTATATACTCCACGTGAGGGTATCTAATTTATTTGTCACATACTCTCCTGATTGTGATCTATCTGCTATTTAACTCTCAGTCTATGACCTTCCATAAGATCAGAACTCTCCTCTCCTGAAATACTCTGTGCTTCTGAGGATCTTGCTAATTCTCAGTCTATGACCTCTCACAAGAAAAGTGCACTAACCTCCTGAAATGTTCTGTGCTGCTGTGGGACCCTGCTCATCTCACTATGGACCTCTCAATTTCATACCTTCCAAAAGATCAGAACACTCTGATCCTTTAATACTCTGTGCTGCTGTGGGACACTGTTCCTCTCAGTAGGGAACTCTCAGTCTCATACCTCCCACAAGAGCAGCACTCTCCTATCCTGAAATACTCTGTGCTGCAGAGGAAATTGATAATTCTCAGTCTATGACCCCTCATGAGAATAGTTATTGACCTCCATAAATACTCTGTGCTGCTGTGGACATGCTGGTAATTATAATACAACCTTCTGGTAGGTGCAGCCAGACCATGTGTGATATGAGGCCACAAGAGAAGAAATTCACTTACCAGAGAGGACAGTCCAGGGATCGGGGACGAGTTCGGTGACTGTCCCGGGATGTTCAGCAGGTTAAATTTTGGTACGACAGCTACGCTCACCCTCCTGCGGGGCATGTTCTGGAATAAAACCACAGCAGTGTTGTCACCTGTTCACACTGCAGCACGTGTGGAGTTAATAATAGCTCTCTGGTACCTGCATCTGGTACCTACCTTCCCAATGGTCAGTGACATGGACCGCGAGGAGCGAGGGACACCATCCTCTGTAATATACAAAAGAGTCACTTACATCAACCTCTGTAACCACAACTTTCTATATCTTCACCATATTTAAGATCTCTGCTTGTTGTCAGTGATTGGAGAAATGTTTACGAGGCTGAAAACACACACAGTTGTAATGCTCATCACAGCTGAGGGTTTGTTACAATTGTATGCAGTTTAGACAATCTTCTGTGAGTTGTAGCAATACATTATTTCCTGTCCCGAAAGTTTGCTACATTGTATCAGTGCTGGAAAAATGTATCTGTCTAGAGTTCAGTCTATTTAGGTCATATCTAGACTGGATACAAATGTAACAAACCCTCACCTGGGCCAAGGATAAGGTCTGTACAAGTTCTGGATATAAACAAGAATGTTCCCATGTAGATAATAATTAGTAATAGATAGTAATTAGTGGTAGTTTGTTATCATTCTGATAGATCTAAAGAGATTATGAAAATGACCAAAAAGGAGGCCTTAGCATTGAATGACTGTAGCAGAGATCAGATCCGCTTAGTGTCAGGGCCCGCAGTTTGCAGTTTACCAGAGGCGCTGTAATTACGGCTGGAGTTCTGGTTGGCGAGTTTCTTAAATTCCATGAGTTCGGCGTGATCCTTCTCGTACGTCCTTTTCAAGTTCTCCACGTATTGCATCATCACCTCCGTGGCCCGCGACATACGCTTCTCCTAGACGACAAGGTGCAGACGTGCTAAGAAGATGCATCAGTGGAAAAGAAAAGGATAAGCAGATAATGAGACGTACCTGACGCACCGCACCGACCATCTCCGCCCGGCTAGACAGTCTGGTGATGAGACGGTGGAGGACGCAAATATCCTCCAGCAACTTCTGAAAAGCTTCACGGTGCTCGCTATTTTGCCACAATGAGGAGGAAGACTGGAGAGAAGAACAAGGGAGGGAACCAATGTGACCGAGGAAGAAGATGCATGTAATACAGGAGGTAATGTATGTATACAGTGACTGCACCAGCAGAATAGTGAGCGCAGCTCTGGAGTATAATACAGGATAAGTAATGTAATGTATGTATACAGTGACTGCACCAGCAGAATAGTGAGCGCAGCTCTGGAGTATAATACAGGATAAGTAATGTAATGTATGTATACAGTGACTGCACCAGCAGAATAGTGAGCGCAGCTCTGGAGTATAATACAGGATAAGTAATGTAATGTATGTATACAGTGACTGCACCAGCAGAATAGTGAGCGCAGCTCTAGAGTATAATACAGGATAAGTAATGTAATGTATGTACACAGTGACTGCACCAGCAGAATAGTGAGCGCAGCTCTGGAGTATAATACAGGATAAGTAATGTAATGTATGTACACAGTGACTGCACCAGCAGAATAGTGAGCGCAGCTCTGGAGTATAATATAGGATGTAACTCAGGATCAGTACAGGATAAGTAATGTAATGTATGTACACGGTGACTGCACCAGCAGAATAGTGAGCGCAGCTCTGGAGTATAATACAGGATAAGTAATGTAATGTATGTACACAGTGACTGTACCAGCAGAATAGTGAGCGCAGCTCTGGAGTATAATACAGGATGTAACTCAGGATAAGTACAGGATAAGTAATGTAATGTATGTACACAGTGACTGCACCAGCAGAATAGTGAGCGCAGCTCTGGAGTATAATACAGGATAAGTAATGTAATGTATGTACACAGTGACTGCACCAGCAGAATAGTGAGCGCAGCTCTGGAGTATAATACAGCATAAGTAATATATGTACACAGTGACTGCACCAGCAGAATAGTGAGCGCAGCTCTGGAGTATAATACAGGATGTAACTCAGGATCAGTACAGGATAAGTAATGTAATGTATGTACACAGTGACTGCACCAGCAGAATAGTGAGCGCAGCTCTGGAGTATAATACAGGATGTAACTCAGGATCAGTACAGGATAAGTAATGTAATGTATGTACACAGTGACTGTACCAGCAGAATAGTGAGCGCAGCTCTGGAGTATAATACAGGATGTAACTCAGGATCAGTACAGGATAAGTAATGTAATGTATGTACACAGTGACTGTACCAGCAGAATAGTGAGCGCAGCTCTGGAGTATAATACAGCATAAGTAATATATGTACACAGTGACCACCAGCAGAATAGTGAGCGACTAATAGTCTGTAAATGTCACAGTAGTGAGCGCTCCTGTCACCACCGCCTCTTATTATTCTCTTGCCACCTTACCATAACGGCTGCCTTGAAGTTCTCCAATTCCTTTTCGTTATTTTCCTCCGTGAGGTTTCGCTCCCTCTCTGCCTGGTTCAGCCGGGATTCCAGAGTGTAGTTGTCATTCCGAAACGCCAAGGAAAGCTGGATGAATACGTTCTGTGAAAGTGCAGACATTTACCAAATATTATGTTTGGCTGCATAAGCGGAGACCAGAAGTCGGACACACGACAGATACAAAGGTGGAAAGTCCTTTAGTGCTGAGGGTTGTTCAAAATATCGAGGTCACACCCGGAGTATTATTCAATAAGATGTTACATAATAACCTTCATGTTATGCCTGATATTGGGCTCTGTTCAAAATGGAAATCATCATGCCAAGCCAGAACCGTAGCAGAGCGGACAGCGACAGAGCTGATGGACCCCACTGGCTTATAATGGGGTCGTCAGGAACTCTCACAACACATATTACTTCGCCATTAAAAAGTGAAATCCTGGTATTATTTAAAGATGCATATGGCAGTATATGCATCCCCCACTTCCAACAGTGCATTCAATTGGCTGTATCTCTGGTTGTACAGCAGCCATAACTGCCATTCTGGTATCATTTTAAAGCTGCTTATTCTGGTCTATGCAGCTCGAAGTTCCAATTGTGTCTTCAACTGGCTGTATCTCCAGTGATATAGCAGCTAGAACTGCAATCCTGGAGCCATTTTAAAGAGGACCTTTCATGTCCTCTGTCACCGGCGGTATAATATACAGCTAGAAAGCCAACAGTGCCCTGAATTCAGCGCACTGTCAACTTTGCCGGTATGCGCTGAATTCAGAGATATCGGTGCCGTTAGTTTTGGCACCAATTTCCATCCACTGTCAGAGAGGTGGGCCTTACTACTCAGCGTCATCATTGGGCTCTGAGGAACGCCCCCCTGACAGTACTCTTCAATAGCCTTTTACTATCAGGGGGCATTCCTCACAGCCCATCGGTGATGCTGAGTAGTAAGGCCCACCCTTCTGACAGTGAAGGGATATTGGTCCTAAAACTAACGGGACTGATATCTCTTGCACCGTTATTTCTGAATTCAGTGCACTGTCAGCTTTCTAGCAGTATATAATAGTGCTGGTGCCAGAGGACGTGAAAGGTCCTCTTTAAAGTTGCATATCCCAGTATATGCAACTCCCACTTCCAACTGTGTCTTCAACTGGTTGTATCTCCAGTGATATAGCAACTATAATTGCAATCCTGGTGCCTTATTAAAGCTGCATATGGCAGTATATTTTGCTTCAACTTCCAACTGTGTTTTCAACTGGCTGTATCTCTGGTTGTATAGCAGCTACAAATGCAGTCCCGGTACCATTTTAAAGCTGATAATCCCAGCTTTAGGTGCTGTAGATCCTGAAATTAAGCCAGGCCAGTAAAAAAGAGAATGGAGTGCAGCAGGGGAGCTCACGGGCCGCAACTACAGGACTACAGTAGGAAGAAGGAGGGAGGAAACGTCACAGATTGAAAGGCAAACCCCTGGAAACTGACTAGAAGCAGGAAGTGTATGACACAAGATATAGACTGCTGCACAGAGGAAAAAAAGTTGCAAAAAGTTACTTTTAAGAGAAATATAACTTGCTGAGAGTAATGTTTTCACATAGAGCGACATAATAGCAGTTTATACATTTTTTGTGAAAGATTATTTTCCAAAGGCTGCCCTTGGAATTGACAACAGGTCCAGCTGTAGTCAGACATGTGACCTAGCAACTTAGTTACAGATAGTACATTAATAGTAACTGCAGGAATCATCTACATTCCCACAGTGCATTGCACTCTGGTCCCAGGTAAACAGCAGAATTCTGAAAACTGCTCTAGATGTGACTAGAGTCTATGGTAACTTGGGACAGTAAGGCAAAATATTTTCATAGTTCCTCCCAACAACATCAACAGCTATACCCAGAAGAACAGGTAGTAGGTGACCCCCAAAGTCCTGATTAGTGGTCCTGGAGGTCTCCATTACACCCACCTTATTTTCTCAGCAGTCCCACACTCATGGTCTGGGCACTCAGACATGATGTCATACTCCATGTAGTGATGTGACTATAGGTGACACGTCATCATGTCTGTGCGCACCTCTGAGCCAGCAAGGAAGACGAGCAGACAGGTTGTGTGTATAAATGTATACTGCATATATAATCATTTCACTACTTTTAGACAAATTCTTCCCCTAGAAAACACCTTAATCCAAATATGTCTGTTGTATTCCTGCAAACCTTGTGACTGTGCAGGGGACTCACCTCGACTTCCTTCTCGGTCAGCGGGGGGGCACTGAAAGCAGAAACAATACATTTTATATAAGAAGTTACTGTAAAGTCCAGAAACATAAACATCAGATACGTGAACAGGAAACCAGTAATGATAGGACAAGGCGCAGGGAAGCAGATGATGGCAAGCCAAGAAGTGAGGTCACTGGTCACGTATCATACAGGAGGAGATCAGGAGACTGTAAGATAGTCACTATAAGGAGGGGAATAAAACTGCCAGTACTGTTATATATTCCAGGTCTGATGCAGATAGGAGAAAATAGCGACATCCTGATATCATACAAATCACATACATGTCTAATAGGAGGTAACTGAGGATCACTAATGTATGTACACAGTGACTGCACCAGCAGAATAGTGAGCGCAGCTCTGGAGTATAATACAGGATATAACGCAGGATCAGTACAGGATAAGTAATGTAATGTATGTACACAGTGACTGTACCAGCAGAATAGTGGGCGCGGCTCTGGAGTATAATACAGGATAAGAATGTAATGTATGTACCATGTAACTCACCACAGGATAAGCCAGCTCTGGAGAAATACAGGATAAGTAATGTAATGTATGTACACAGTGACTGTACCAGCAGAATAGTGAGCGCAGCTCTGGAGTATAATACAGGAGAACCAGGACATACAGGATAAGTAATGTAATGTATGTACACAGTGACTGCACCAGCAGAATAGTGAGTGCAGCTCTGGGGTATAATACAGGATAAGTAATGTATGTTGTACACAGTGACTGCACCAGCAGAATAGTGAGCGCAGCTCTGGAGTATAATACAGGATAAGTAATGTAATGTATGTACACAGTGACTGCACCAGCAGAATAGTGAGCGCAGCTCTGGAGTATAATACAGGATGTAACTCAGGATCAGTACAGGATAAGTAATGTAATGTATGTACACAGTGACTGCACCAGCAGAATAGTGAGCGCAGCTCTGGAGTATAATACAGGATAAGTAATGTAATGTATGTACACAGTGACTGCACCAGCAGAATAGTGAGTGCAGCTCTGGAGTATAATACAGGATGTAACTCAGGATCAGTACAGGATAAGTAATGTAATGTATGTACACAGTGACTGTACCAGCAGAATAGTGAGCGCAGCTCTGGAGTATAATACAGGATGTAACTCAGGATCAGTACAGGATAAGTAATGTAATGTATGTACACAGTGACTGTACCAGCAGAATAGTGACTGCAGCTCTGGAGTATAATACAGGATGTAACTCAGGATCAGTACAGGATAAGTAATGTAATGTATGTACACAGTGACTGTACCAGCAGAATAGTTAGCGCAGCTCTGGAGTATAATACAGGATGTAACTCAGGATCAGTGCAGGATAAGTAATGTAATGTATGTACACAGTGACTGTACCAGCAGAATAGTGAGTGCAGCTCTGGAGTATAATACAGGATAAGTAATGTAATGTATGTACACAGTGACTGCACCAGCAGAATAGTGAGCGCAGCTCTGGAGTATAATACAGGATGTAACTCAGGATCAGTGCAGGATAAGTAATGTAATGTATGTACACAGTGACTGTACCAGCAGAATAGTGAGTGCAGCTCTGGAGTATAATACAGGATAAGTAATGTAATGTATGTACACAGTGACTGCACCAGCAGAATAGTGAGCGCAGCTCTGGAGTATAATACAGGATGTAACTCAGGATCAGTACAGGATAAGTAATGTATGTATGTACACAGTGACTGTACCAGCAGAATAGTGAGTGCAGCTCTGGAGTATAATACAGGATGTAACTCAGGATCAGTACAGGATAAGTAATGTAATGTATGTACGCAGTGACTGTACCAGCAGAATAGTGAGTGCAGCTCTGGAGTATAATACAGGATAAGTAATGTAATGTATGTACGCAGTGACTGTACCAGCAGAATAGTGAGTGCAGCTCTGGAGTATAATACAGGATAAGTAATGTAATGTATGTACGCAGTGACTGTACCAGCAGAATAGTGAGTGCAGCTCTGGAGTATAATACAGGATAAGTAATGTAATGTATGTACGCAGTGACTGTACCAGCAGAATAGTGAGTGCAGCTCTGGAGTATAATACAGGATAAGTAATGTAATGTATGTAAGTTTATTTTATACTATCCATTATGTAAAACATTTTATTGTATATAGGTTGATTATTCCTTTTTCAGTGTTTTCCCTTCTGATCTCTTACATTCTCATTGATAACATTCTGGATTTTACCTGCTTGGGAGGCCTTTGTGAACACGAAGTTTCCTCAGCAAGATGTCTGGGATATTGGGCATCACATCGGAATCAGATTCCCCTTTCCCTTCTTCTTCATCATCAGCTGACAGAGATTGGACAGGAGAAGGGCCTGAAAAAACAGGGGTCATATTTTTAGTATCTTTTACAATTTCCAATTATCTACAAGCCAATAACTACAAACATGGGAATACAACACAGGAACAACCTCCCCCCCAACAATACGTTACCCCACCATAAATATAAGCGGAGAGAACCTGCTGCCTCCATGGAGTCTGAGTCTGTCCCTCACAAAAAACCAGAAGACAAGTCTAAAAGTTTTAATAACTGAAAAATACAGGATGTGCATAAGACGTCTGTCAGGACTGCTGGTTTCTTATCATTGGGGAACAGGCCAAGATCCCTCATAATGGCGAAGCCACATATATACAAAATATACATAAAAACAGTGTGTAATACAGAAAATACAGCCACATAAAGAAATGTCAACTTTACAACCATAACTGTAACATAGGGGCAGTATTATAGTAGTTATATTCTTGTACATAGGAGGTAGTATTATAGTAGTTACATTCTTGTACATAGGGGGCAGTATTATAGTAGTTATATTCTTGTACATAGGAGCAGTATTATAGTAGTTATATTCTTGTACATAGGAGGCAGTATTATAGTAGTTATATTCTTGTACATAGGAGCAGTATTATAGTAGTTATATCCTTGTACATAGGAGCAGTATTATAGTAGTTATATTCTTGTACATAGGAGCAGTATTATAGTAGTTATATCCTTGTACATAGGGGCAGTATTATAGTAGTTATATTCTTGTACATAGGAGGTAGTATTATAGTAGTTATATTCTTGTACATAGGAGCAATATTATAGTAGTTATATTCTTGTACATAGGAGCAGTATTATAGTAGTTATATTCTTGTACATAGGAGGCAGTATTATAGTAGTTATATTCTTGTACATAGGAGCAGTATTATAGTAGTTATATCCTTGTACATAGGAGCAGTATTATAGTAGTTATATTCTTGTACATAGGAGCAGTATTATAGTAGTTATATCCTTGTACATAGGGGCAGTATTATAGTAGTTATATTCTTGTACATAGGAGGTAGTATTATAGTAGTTATATTCTTGTACATAGGAGCAATATTATAGTAGTTATATTCTTGTACATAGGAGTAGTATTATAGTAGTTATATTCTTGTACATAGGAGTAGTATTATAGTAGTTATATTCTTGTACATAGGGGGCAGTATTATAGTAGTTATATTCTTGTACATAGGAGTAGTATCATAGTAGTTATATTCTTGTACATAGGGGGCAGTATTATAGTAGTTATATTCTTGTACATAGGAGCAGTATTATAGTAGTTATATTCTTGTACATAGGAGGTAGTATTATAGTAGTTATATTCTTGTACATAGGAGTTAGTATTATAGTAGTTATATTCTTGTACATAGGGGGCAGTATTATAGTAGTTATATTCTTGTACATAGGAGCAGTATTATAGTAGTTATATTCTTGTACATAGGAGCAGTATTATAGTAGTTATATTCTTGTACATAGGAGTAGTATTATAGTAGTTATATTCTTGTACATAGGAGCAGTATTATAGTAGTTATATTCTTGTACATAGGAGCAGTATTATAGTAGTTATATTCTTGTACATAGGAGGTAGTATTATAGTAGTTATATTCTTGTACATAGGAGCAGTATTATAGTAGTTATATTCTTGTACATAGGAGCAGTATTATAGTAGTTATATTCTTGTACATAGGAGGTAGTATTATAGTAGTTATATTCTTGTACATAGGAGCTGTATTATAGTAGTTATATTCTTGTACATAGGAGTAGTATTATAGTAGTTATATTCTTGTACATAGGAGCAGTATTATAGTAGTTATATTCTTGTACATAGGAGCAGTATTATAGTAGTTATATTCTTGTACATAGGAGCAGTATTATAGTAGTTATATTCTTGTACATAGGAGGTAGTATTATAGTAGTTATATTCTTGTACATAGGAGCAGTATTATAGTAGTTATATTCTTGTACATAGGAGTAGTATTATACTAGTTATATTCTTGTACATAGGAGTAGTATTATAGTAGTTATATTCTTGTACATAGGAGTAGTATTATAGCAGTTATATTCTTGTACATAGGAGGTAGTATTATAGTAGTTATATTCTTGTACATAGGAGGTAGTATTATAGTAGTTATATTCTTGTACATAGGGGGTAGTATTATAGTAGTTATATTCTTGTACATAGGGGTAGTATTATAGTAGTTATATTCTTGTACATAGGAGTAGTATTATAGTAGTTATATTCTTGTACATAGGAGTAGTATTATAGCAGTTATATTCTTGTACATAGGAGGTAGTATTATAGTAGTTATATTCTTGTACATAGGAGCAGTATTATAATAGTTATATTCTTGTACATAGGAGCAGTATTATAGTAGTTATATTCTTGTACATAGGAGTAGTATTATAGTAGTTATATTCTTGTACATAGGGGGCAGTATTATAGTAGTTATATTCTTGTACATAGGAGTAGTATTATAGTAGTTATATTCTTGTACATAGGAGTAGTATTATAGTAGTTATATTCTTGTACATAGGGGGCAGTATTATAGTAGTTATATTCTTGTACATAGGAGTAGTATTATAGTAGTTATATTCTTGTACATAGGAGTAGTATCATAGTAGTTATATTCTTGTACATAGGGGGCAGTATTATAGTAGTTATATTCTTGTACATAGGAGCAGTATTATAGTAGTTATATTCTTGTACATAGGAGCAGTATTATAGTAGTTATATTCTTGTACATAGGAGGCAGTATTATAGTAGTTATATTCTTGTGCATAGGAGGTAGTATTATAGTAGTTATATTCTTGTACATAGGAGCAGTATTATAGTAGTTATATTCTTGTACATAGGAGCAGTATTATAGTAGTTATATTCTTGTACATAGGAGTAGTATTATAGTAGTTATATTCTTGTACATAGGAGCAGTATTATAGTAGTTATATTCTTGTACATAGGAGCAGTATTATAGTAGTTATATTCTTGTACATAGGAGGTAGTATTATAGTAGTTATATTCTTGTACATAGGAGCAGTATTATAGTAGTTATATTCTTGTACATAGGAGGTAGTATTATAGTAGTTATATTCTTGTACATAGGAGCAGTATTATAGTAGTTATATTCTTGTACATAGGAGCAGTATTATAGTAGTTATATTCTTGTACATAGGAGGTAGTATTATAGTAGTTATATTCTTGTACATAGGAGCAGTATTATAGTAGTTATATTCTTGTACATAGGAGGTAGTATTATAGTAGTTATATTCTTGTACATAGGAGTTAGTATTATAGTAGTTATATTCTTGTACATAGGGGGCAGTATTATAGTAGTTATATTCTTGTACATAGGAGCAGTATTATAGTAGTTATATTCTTGTACATAGGAGCAGTATTATAGTAGTTATATTCTTGTACATAGGAGGCAGTATTATAGTAGTTATATTCTTGTGCATAGGAGGTAGTATTATAGTAGTTATATTCTTGTACATAGGAGCAGTATTATAGTAGTTATATTCTTGTACATAGGAGCAGTATTATAGTAGTTATATTCTTGTACATAGGAGTAGTATTATAGTAGTTATATTCTTGTACATAGGAGCAGTATTATAGTAGTTATATTCTTGTACATAGGAGCAGTATTATAGTAGTTATATTCTTGTACATAGGAGGTAGTATTATAGTAGTTATATTCTTGTACATAGGAGCAGTATTATAGTAGTTATATTCTTGTACATAGGAGGTAGTATTATAGTAGTTATATTCTTGTACATAGGAGCAGTATTATAGTAGTTATATTCTTGTACATAGGAGCAGTATTATAGTAGTTATATTCTTGTACATAGGAGGTAGTATTATAGTAGTTATATTCTTGTACATAGGAGCAGTATTATAGTAGTTATATTCTTGTACATAGGAGTAGTATTATACTAGTTATATTCTTGTACATAGGAGTAGTATTATAGTAGTTATATTCTTGTACATAGGAGCAGTATTATAGTAGTTATATTCTTGTACATAGGGGGTAGTATTATAGTAGTTATATTCTTGTACATAGGGGTAGTATTATAGTAGTTATATTCTTGTACATAGGAGTAGTATTATAGCAGTTATATTCTTGTACATAGGAGGTAGTATTATAGTAGTTATATTCTTGTACATAGGAGCAGTATTATAGTAGTTATATTCTTGTACATAGGAGCAGTATTATAGTAGTTATATTCTTGTACATAGGAGCAGTATTATAGTAGTTATATTCTTGTACATAGGAGCAGTATTATAGTAGTTATATTCTTGTACATAGGTGCAGTATTATAGCAGTTATATTCTTGTACATAGGAGCAGTATTATAGTAGTTATATTCTTGTACATAGGAGTAGTATTATAGCAGTTATATTCTTGTACATAGGAGGTAGTATTATAGTAGTTATATTCTTGTACATAGGAGCAGTATTATAGTAGTTATATTCTTGTACATAGGAGCAGTATTATAGTAGTTATATTCTTGTACATAGGAGCAGTATTATTGTAGTTATATTCTTGTACATAGGGAGTAGTATTATAGTAGTTATATTCTTGTACATAGGAGCAGTATTATAGTAGTTATATTCTTGTACATAGGAGTAGTATTATAGCATTTATATTCTTGTACATAGGAGGTAGTATTATAGTAGTTATATTCTTGTACATAGGAGCAGTATTATAATAGTTATATTCTTGTACATAGGAGCAGTATTATAGTAGTTATATTCTTGTACATAGGAGCAGTATTATAGTAGTTATATTCTTGTACATAGGAGCAGTATTATAGTAGTTATATTCTTGTACATAGGAGCAGTATTATAGTAGTTATATTCTTGTACATAGGTGCAGTATTATAGCAGTTATATTCTTGTACATAGGAGCAGTATTATAGTAGTTATATTCTTGTACATAGGAGCAGTATTATAGTAGTTATATTCTTGTACATAGGGAGTAGTATTATAGTAGTTATATTCTTGTACATAGGAGCAGTATTATAGTAGTTATATTCTTGTACATGGGAGGTAGTATTATAGTAGTTATATTCTTGTACATAGGAGCAGTATTATAGTAGTTATATTCTTGTACATAGGAGCAGTATTATAGTAGTTATATTCTTGTACATAGGGAGTAGTATTATAGTAGTTATATTCTTGTACATAGGAGCAGTATTATAGTAGTTATATTCTTGTACATAGGAGTAGTATTATAGTAGTTATATTCTTGTACATAGGAGGTAGTATTATAGTAGTTATATTCTTGTACATAGGAGGTAGTATTATAGTAGTTATATTCTTGTACATAGGAGCAGTATTATAGTAGTTATATTCTTGTACATAGGAGCAGTATTATAGTAGTTATATTCTTGTACATAGGAGCAGTATTATAGTAGTTATATTCTTGTACATAGGAGCAGTATTATAGTAGTTATATTCTTGTACATAGGAGTAGTATTATAGTAGTTATATTCTTGTACATAGGAGCAGTATTATAGTAGTTATATTCTTGTACATAGGGGGTAGTATTATAGTAGTTATATTCTTGTACATAGGGGGCAGTATTATAGTAGTTATATTCTTGTACATAGGAGCAGTATTATAGTAGTTATATTCTTGTACATAGGAGTAGTATTATAGTAGTTATATTCTTGTACATAGGGGCAGTATTATAGTAGTTATATTCTTGTACATAGGAGCAGTATTATAGTAGTTATATTCTTGTACATAGGAGCAGTATTATAGTAGTTATATTCTTGTACATAGGAGGTAGTATTATAGTAGTTATATTCTTGTACATAGGAGCAGTATTATAGTAGTTATATTCTTGTACATAGGAGTAGTATTATAGTAGTTATATTCTTGTACATAGGAGCAGTATTATAGTAGTTATATTCTTGTACATAGGAGTAGTATTATAGTAGTTATATTCTTGTACATAGGAGTAGTATTATAGTAGTTATATTCTTGTACATAGGAGGTAGTATTATAGTAGTTATATTCTTGTACATAGGAGGTAGTATTATAGTAGTTATATTCTTGTACATAGGGGCAGTATTATAGTAGTTATATTCTTGTACATAGGAGCAGTATTATAGTAGTTATATTCTTGTACATAGGAGCAGTATTATAGTAGTTATATTCTTGTACATAGGAGCAGTATTATAGTAGTTATATTCTTGTACATAGGAGCAGTATTATAGTAGTTATATTCTTGTACATAGGAGCAGTATTATAGTAGTTATATTCTTGTACATAGGAGCAGTATTATAGTAGTTATATTCTTGTACATAGGAGGCAGTATTATAGTAGTTATATTCTTGTACATAGGAGCAGTATTATAGTAGTTATATTCTTGTACATAGGAGGCAGTATTATAGTAGTTATATTCTTGTACATAGGAGCAGTATTATAGTAGTTATATTCTTGTACATAGGAGCAGTATTATAGTAGTTATATTCTTGTACATAGGAGCAGTATTATAGTAGTTATATTCTTGTACATAGGAGCAGTATTATAGTAGTTATATTCTTGTACATAGGAGCAGTATTATAGTAGTTATATTCTTGTACATAGGGAGCAGTATTATAGTAGTTATATTCTTGTACATAGGAGCAGTATTATAGTAGTTATATTCTTGTACATAGGAGCAGTATTATAGTAGTTATATTCTTGTACATAGGAGCAGTATTATAGTAGTTATATTCTTGTACATAGGAGCAGTATTATAGTAGTTATATTCTTGTACATAGGAGCAGTATTATAGTAGTTATATTCTTGTACATAGGAGCAGTATTATAGTAGTTATATTCTTGTACATAGGAGCAGTATTATAGTAGTTATATTCTTGTACATAGGAGCAGTATTATAGTAGTTATATTCTTGTACATAGGAGCAGTATTATAGTAGTTATATTCTTGTACATAGGGGCAGTATTATAGTAGTTATATTCTTGTACATAGGAGCAGTATTATAGTAGTTATATTCTTGTACATAGGGAGGCAGTATTATAGTAGTTATATTCTTGTACATAGGAGCAGTATTATAGTAGTTATATTCTTGTACATAGGAGGTAGTATTATAGTAGTTATATTCTTGTACATAGGGGCAGTATTATAGTAGTTATATTCTTGTACATAGGGGCAGTATTATAGTAGTTATATTCTTGTACATAGGGGGCAGTATTATAGTAGTTATATTCTTGTACATAGGAGCAGTATTATAGTAGTTATATTCTTGTACATAGGGGCAGTATTATAGTAGTTATATTCTTGTACATAGGAGCAGTATTATAGTAGTTATATTCTTGTACATAGGGGCAGTATTATAGTAGTTATATTCTTGTACATAGGAGCAGTATTATAGTAGTTATATTCTTGTACATAGGAGCAGTATTATAGTAGTTATATTCTTGTACATAGGAGCAGTATTATAGTAGTTATATTCTTGTACATAGGGGGCAGTATTATAGTAGTTATATTCTTGTACATAGGGGCAGTATTATAGTAGTTATATTCTTGTACATAGGGGCAGTATTATAGTAGTTATATTCTTGTACATAGGAGTAGTATTATAGTAGTTATATTCTTGTACATAGGGGGCAGTATTATAGTAGTTATATTCTTGTACATAGGGGGCAGTATTATAGTAGTTATATTCTTGTACATAGGGGGCAGTATTATAGTAGTTATATTCTTGTACATAGGGGGCAGTATTATAGTAGTTATATTCTTGTACATAGGAGCAGTATTATAGTAGTTATATTCTTGTACATAGGGGGCAGTATTATAGTAGTTATATTCTTGTACATAGGAGGCAGTATTATAGTAGTTATATTCTTGTACATAGGAGGTAGTATTATAGTAGTTATATTCTTGTACATAGGGGGCAGTATTATAGTAGTTATATTCTTGTACATAGGGGGCAGTATTATAGTAGTTATATTCTTGTACATAGGAGCAGTATTATAGTAGTTATATTCTTGTACATAGGGGTAGTATTATAGTAGTTATATTCTTGTACATAGGAGCAGTATTATAGTAGTTATATTCTTGTACATAGGGGGCAGTATTATAGTAGTTATATTCTTGTACATAGGAGCAGTATTATAGTAGTTATATTCTTGTACATAGGAGTAGTATTATAGTAGTTATATTCTTGTACATAGGAGGTAGTATTATAGTAGTTATATTCTTGTACATAGGAGTAGTATTATAGTAGTTATATTCTTGTACATAGGAGCAGTATTATAGTAGTTATATTCTTGTACATAGGGGTAGTATTATAGTAGTTATATTCTTGTACATAGGGGCAGTATTATAGTAGTTATATTCTTGTACATAGGAGGTAGTATTATAGTAGTTATATTCTTGTACATAGGGGTAGTATTATAGTAGTTATATTCTTGTACATAGGGAGGCAGTATTATAGTAGTTATATTCTTGTACATAGGGGGTAGTATTATAGTAGTTATATTCTTGTACATAGGGGCAGTATTATAGTAGTTATATTCTTGTACATAGGAGGCAGTATTATAGTAGTTATATTCTTGTACATAGGAGGTAGTATTATAGTAGTTATATTCTTGTACATAGGAGGCAGTATTATAGTAGTTATATTCTTGTACATAGGAGGCAGTATTATAGTAGTTATATTCTTGTACATAGGGGCAGTATTATAGTAGTTATATTCTTGTACATAGGAGCAGTATTATAGTAGTTATATTCTTGTACATAGGAGTAGTATTATAGTAGTTATATTCTTGTACATAGGAGGTAGTATTATAGTAGTTATATTCTTGTACATAGGAGCAGTATTATAGTAGTTATATTCTTGTACATAGGAGGCAGTATTATAGTAGTTATATTCTTGTACATAGGAGCAGTATTATAGTAGTTATATTCTTGTACATAGGAGCAGTATTATAGTAGTTATATTCTTGTACATAGGGGGTAGTATTATAGTAGTTATATTCTTGTACATAGGAGGCAGTATTATAGTAGTTATATTCTTGTACATAGGAGCAGTATTATAGTAGTTATATTCTTGTACATAGGAGTAGTATTATAGTAGTTATATTCTTGTACATAGGAGCAGTATTATAGTAGTTATATTCTTGTACATAGGAGCAGTATTATAGTAGTTATATTCTTGTACATAGGAGCAGTATTATAGTAGTTATATTCTTGTACATAGGAGGCAGTATTATAGTAGTTATATTCTTGTACATAGGAGCAGTATTATAGTAGTTATATTCTTGTACATAGGAGCAGTATTATAGTAGTTATATTCTTGTACATAGGAGCAGTATTATAGTAGTTATATTCTTGTACATAGGAGCAGTATTATAGTAGTTATATTCTTGTACATAGGAGCAGTATTATAGTAGTTATATTCTTGTACATAGGAGCAGTATTATAGTAGTTATATTCTTGTACATAGGGGCAGTATTATAGTAGTTATATTCTTGTACATAGGAGCAGTATTATAGTAGTTATATTCTTGTACATAGGGCAGTATTATAGTAGTTATATTCTTGTACATAGGGGTACATAGTAGTATATTCTTGCACATAGGCAGTATTATAGTAGTTATATTCTTGTACATAGGAGCGTATTATAGTAGTTATATTCTTGTACATAGGGGGCAGTATTATAGTAGTTATATTCTTGTACATAGGAGCAGTATTATAGTAGTTATATTCTTGTACATAGGAGGTAGTATTATAGTAGTTATATTCTTGTACATAGGGGCAGTATTATAGTAGTTATATTCTTGTACATAGGGGGCAGTATTATAGTAGTTATATTCTTGTACATAGGAGCAGTATTATAGTAGTTATATTCTTGTACATAGGGGGCAGTATTATAGTAGTTATATTCTTGTACATAGGAGCAGTATTATAGTAGTTATATTCTTGTACATAGGGGGCAGTATTATAGTAGTTATATTCTTGTACTTTGGAGCAGTATTATAGTAGTTATATTCTTGTACATAGGAGTAGTATTATAGTAGTTATATTCTTGTACATAGGAGGTAGTATTATAGTAGTTATATTCTTGTACATAGGAGCAGTATTATAGTAGTTATATTCTTGTACATAGGGGGCAGTATTATAGTAGTTATATTCTTGTACATAGGGGCAGTATTATAGTAGTTATATTCTTGTACATAGGGGCAGTATTATAGTAGTTATATTCTTGTACATAGGGGCAGTATTATAGTAGTTATATTCTTGTACATAGGAGTAGTATTATAGTAGTTATATTCTTGTACATAGCAGTAGTATTATAGTAGTTATATTCTTGTACATAGGGGTAGTATTATAGTAGTTATATTCTTGTACATAGGAGGTAGTATTATAGTAGTTATATTCTTGTACATAGGAGCAGTATTATAGTAGTTATATTCTTATACA
Organism: Leptodactylus fallax; assembly: GCA_947044405.1. Lineage (NCBI taxonomy): Eukaryota > Metazoa > Chordata > Amphibia > Anura > Leptodactylidae > Leptodactylus > Leptodactylus fallax. Next base: position 344,070 of record CAMRHE010000888.1, read on the forward strand.
TAGGGGGCAGTCTAAAAGCCACTACAAGTCATATAGGAATTCCTGGTGATACTTTGACCCTGTCACTAGTGTAGTTATGTTGTGTGACTGCAGTTTCCTCCCTTCCTGTATCATTTGATAATATCAGTTCCAGGATCTTTACTGTTTTGTTCCTATGGTTTATTACTAGGAATATATTGGAGATCTCCCGTGTCATACCTCTTTCCTGTTCGGCTGCCTCGCTGAGATCTGGAAGCTTCTGTCCTGTGAGGTTTTGGCTTCTCATCAGTTTATGTTCCTGAACAGGAAATATACTTGTGATTAATAATCTGCGGGGGGGATATTAAATGTCATTTGTTATGTTTGTCTCCTGTAATCAGAAAATAAAGACATTTGGTTGTTATAATGAAATGTTGGTAGATTACAGGACGGATCTATGTATAAGTGCAGGAATGTCAATAAAACACAAACTGAGTATATTTGATGGTAAGTTTTTGGGAGTACTAGCTCCCTTCATCAGACATGGTGTTATACAAGAAACTGAAAATTCATAGAGCCTTAAAAAAACAAAACAAAATGCAATCTAAGTAGAGAAGTTCTTTACAACAGGTTAAAAAATAAACAATCTGGAAACTTGTGGGCGTGACGGAGGGATCAGTAATTCTTGCTGTTATCTGTTTGCTATCAGGAGGTGATTTGTGACCCTCACAGGTCATACATAGTGTGACATGAAGCTGGCCTGAATATTAAGTCCAAATTGCAGAGTTTGAAATTTTTGCATTAACTTATATTCCCATTCCTTTCTCTCTTTCTGCGTCTTAAAATGTCCCATTAAAACCACAACCTGCAAATCTTCAATAGAGTGGTTTTCTCCGGAGAAATGTGCGGCCACTGGGAGATCTGTTCTGCTGTTATTAATATTAGATCTGTGTGAGTTCATGCGCTGACTAAGTCTCTGCCCTGTTTCCCCCACATAGAGGCCTGTGGTGGGACATTGCACACACATTATGAGATACACCACATTGGGAGACCTGCAGGAGAATGTCCCCCTAATTCTGTGCACCTGTTGTGACTGTGGGACAGGTACACTGTCAGCGGTGTGGATGTGCCTGCAGGTCTTGCACTTGTTTTGCAGGCAAGGTGAGGGGCCATTTTCAGTTGGGGCCTTCAGGGCTCTCCGGACAATAATACGCCTCAGGTTTGGTGGTTGTCGAAAGGAAAGGAGAGGGGGGACTGGAAATATGTCCTTGAGTCTGTTGTCCTTATGTAGCAAAGGTTGGAGCTCCTTGGCAATCCTTCGTAGGATCTCCAGCTGTGGGTTGTAGGTGACAACTAGGAGCACTTGGGCATCTTTCTGGGTCTCTTTATATGTGAGCAGACTGTCTCTGGTAATGGCTTATGGACAGGGACATCTCTCCTTGAGGAGAGCACCAGTTAAGGTGTGTAGAGTTTGGAGTTGCCTTTCACCCTCTACTAAGCATCTACATATCACAAGGCATTATGGGAAAGGAGCTGGGAGCTCATGCGCCCTCTGTTGGATGGAACAGATCCTCAGTTTGCTTTTCACTCACCGAGTCATGAGGGCGCATGAGCTCCCAGCTCCTTTCCCATAATGCCTTGTGATCTGTTAATGGCTGTCGCTTTGTTTAATTGGTTGTCTGTCACTTTTGGTTTGTATCCCGATGGAAGCAAAAAATTTCAAACTCTGCAGTTTGGACTTAATATTCCTGCCAGCTTCATGTCACACTATGTATGAGCTGTGAGGGTCACAAATCACCTCCTGATAGCAAACAGATAACAGCGAGAATTACTGATCCCTCCGTCACACCCCACAAGTCTCCAGATTGTTTATTTCTAGACCTGTTGTAAATAACTTCTCTACTTAGATTGCATTTTGTTTTGTTTTATTTTTTTAAGGACTCTAAGATCCTTTGAAGATCCATGTCTTTAGGGTATAAAAAATCTGTGAATTTTCAGTTTCTTGTATAACGCCATGTCTGATGAAGAGAGCGAGCACTCCCGAAAGCTCACCATCTAATATACTCAGTTAGCCTCTAAAAGGTATCGCCTGATTTCTTCTCTCTTCCACTACTTTCAATGGCTAACACGGTACAACATTATACTGCTAATAAAACACAAAATGAGATAGTGGAGAATGGGGGAAGTAATGGAGGGGGGTGTGATAGAGGACGATTTAGGATGGTGAAAAGGAATCTATAGGAAGAGAAAACGAGAGGATGGAAGGAGCAATAATACTATGGTAGATAATACTTTAGTTGTGGGAGACTCTGGAGGTACTATGGATGTCTGACCTGTAACAAGGCCATGTGAGGAACTATGAAAGGGAACCACCAGTAGTCATCAGACCTTGCTGTATGATTGGGGTACTATGGTGGATTATAAGGATAGGATGGTGGAGGTCAAATTGTACTGATGGCAAGAACACTAGAGAGATGGAATAATGGAGGATGCTATAAAGGTGGATATGGTGGAGCTGAGGAGCATGTCTTGGTGGATGGTATAATGGAGGGTATGTTGGATGCTATAATGGTGGATATGGTGTAGATGAAGACCATGTCTTGGTGGATGGTATAATGTAAGTTATGGTGGAGCTGAAGACCATGTCTTGGTGGATGGTATAATGTAAGTTATGGTGGAGCTGAAGACCATGTCTTGGTGGATGGTATAATGTAAGTTATGGTGGAGCTGAGGTCATGTCATGGAGGATGATAAAACGAATAGTAAAGTTTTAAAAGGAAGGAGAAAAGTTTCATAAAAATACAAAGTAATAATGTACAATATATGAGCAGAGGATGACGCCAAGATGATGAGTGAAGGAGCAGAATAATTCACCGTCACTTAGTGAAGCTTCTCCCACAATATCGCTATAATATATAATAATCATTCTATAATATCTCAATATACAACATATTGTGTCCGTATAGTACAAATCCTTAGATGTGACAAGGACATGACGGAGCGCTCCATGATAACCGTGCTTCTTATTACATATCACGTCTCTGTCATGGCGGCACAGTACAGGTTGTTGACATCAATTCAGGAAGGAAAGTGTCCGGGAAGAGGATACTCTGGAGTGAGATACTCGGTGTGCGTCCCCTGAGCGCTCCCTCGGAGCTGACACAACAATTCATCAGGCCTTTCCTGTTTACATGTTGGGGTTACGATCGAGTTGCCGGGTGCTGTCACCGCCTCATCTGTGTCCCGGAGTGTAATAAGTGTCATTTTGGATACGGTGTTGGGTATTACAGAAGACTGAGGTTGTGCTTAGAATCAGCAGTCATGCTAAACAAAGAGAGCTGCAGTGTAAAGCATGGGGGAGAAGGGGCAGCAGCCTGAAAAGCATCCAAGCCATAACTGGCCAATATACAGAGCAGGTTACTGCCCATAGCAAACAGGAATATGACATCACAGGCCAGTGAAATGGAAGTGGCGCTCATCCAAGTGCTGCAGTGACTTCGAACAGCTGATCCGATATTGAGGAGCTATCCTAAGGCTAGGCCATTGATATTTAAGTCCCAGAAATCCCCTTTAAATACATGGTGTGGGTCTATACCCCTCTGTATTACTGTATACCCATCATTCATCACTAGCTACCACCTGCATCTGAACTAATGGTCCATATGAGAGGAGCGCCCTCTAGTGGTCACCACAGTAATTATCCACTGCTGCAGCCACATTAAGGACACCTTATTCTCAAGCATATGGTGATGAATGGGGGCTCGAAAGCTGGTCAGGAGGAGGGGGGACCAAATATCCTTGTGAATGGAGCACCAGTGTGTTTGCGTGACCGCGCTCCATTCACTTCTATGTACTGTAATCTCCGGCAGCCCCATAGAAGTAAATGGAGTGCGGTCACACAGTTGCATTGGCGCTCTATTCACAAGGAAGCATTAGGGGGAATTTTGGTCCCCATCCTCCTGAACGCTAGGGAACCCCGCAGTCAGGCCCCCCCCAGTGATCGGACACTTTTCCCCTGTCCTGAGGATAAGTGTCCAGAACGGCAAAGCCCGGAATTTAGTCACTGATGACCAATCCTTAGAATACCAACAATGGGGGCCCCGCCAATCCACTGTTTGATGGGGCCGCAGCAGTCTATGCCAATGATGTCATGTTCATCGGTCACATGGTAAAGCAACAACTCAGTCCCATTCAAGTGAATTAGGCCGAGCTGCAATACGTACAGTACGATGATAGATCATCAATAAGTAAATCCCCTTTAACATTTAGATGCCAAAAACCTGCTAATTGTCACAGCTGGGGGTTTGTTATGATGTATCAGAAAGCTAGAACTGATACAAGTGAGCTCTGATGTAGTGCATATGTGTCACCTTGACACCTGCACACCTGGACATCAGCACACCTGGACATCTGCACACCTGGACATGATCCCATTCACTTCAGCTGAAGTTTTGATAGTGGTGAAGAATTGAAAAACAAATTATATTAGAAAGTTAGAGAAGTTTTCATGATGAAAGTGCGAGGACCCCTTTAAGGTGGCCATTAACCCTAAATGTGACATATGGCGGTCACTTACCTCCCTCAGCTTGGTCAGCTTCTGAAGTCGCACAGGTTGAATATGGAAATCCTTCAGCCCGGTGAATTTCGTCAGTTTATTGTTACATTTATCATAACTAGAAACAAAGTCCTTCTCGGGCAACTCTAAACTGGACTTATTTCTCTGCTCTGGTTCCACACTGTCCCAGGAGAGGGCCCTCAGGAGCGGGGGCCGAGGCCCTGCCGTCACATGTTCCACCCGAGAAACTAATTTTGAGTCAACAGGAACATGAAGTGACCCTGGGACTTGGAATGCCACACTAGATACACCTGGTGCCTCAGTGGCGCCCCCTCGTGGCAGGTCACTTGGCTTCTTCAGGATAGATCTTTGGAATTCGAGCTCAGGACTAATTTTGGTTTTAATGAGAGAAGGTTTATTGACGTCGGGGCCCTGGGCCTTATATGTGCCGCTCGACTGTTTGAGGGGGTCAAAGTTCTCCTTCTGTTCATAGAGGGTGTCCTTGGAGGGCGCTGTGAGGCTGTGGGGTCGTGGGGTGAGCCTGCCCTGTGAGATCTTCCGCTGGTCGTTCTGCTTCCGGTCCGTTAATCCCTTTGTAGCGTTCTAGAACAATAGAAATGATAAGAATGTATATAGGACTATGGACGAGACCGGGCCGCAGTATTGGGGAAAGCCGCGAGGTTACATCTAATAACTAAAGGATTCTCAGTCTCTATAAACCTCAGATACCCCAGATACTTACCTCTCCTCATTCCTAAAAGTCCAGACAACATCCTGGTACTCAGCTAGTTTAAGGACTGGTCTGTGGTCTAGTCAAGGGCCTGTAAGTAAATAAGGGTCTAGTCTGGGGTCTGTAAGTAAATAGGGGTCTAGTCTGGGGTCTGTAAGTAAATAAGGGTCTAGTCTGGGGTCTGTAAGTAAATAAGGGTCTAGTCTGGGGTCTGTAAGTAAATAGGGTCTAGTTTGGGGTCTGTAAGTAAATAGGGGTCTGTAAGTAAATAGGGTCTAGTTTGGGGTCTGTAAGTAAATAGGGGTCTGTAAGTAAATAGGGTCTAGTTTGGGGTCTGTAAGTAAATAGGGTCTCGTTTGGGGTCTGTAAGTAAATAGGGTCTAGTTTGGGGTTTGTAAGTAAATAGGGGTCTGTAAGTAAATAGGGTTTAGTTTGGGGTCTGTAAGTAAATAGGGGTCTAGTCTGGGGTCTGTAAGCAAATAAGGGTCTAGTCTGGGGCCTGTAAGTAAATAGGGGTCTAGTCTGGGGCCTGTAAGTAAATAGGGGTCTAGTCTGAGGCCTGTAAGTAAATAGGGGTCTAGTCTGGGGCCTGTAAGTAAATAGGGGTCTAGTCTGAGGCCTGTAAGTAAATAGGGTCCAGTCTGGGGCCTGTAAGTAAATAGGGGTCTAATCTGGGGCCTGTAAGTAA
>CAMRHE010000888.1:355000-366881 GCA_947044405.1 Leptodactylus fallax
GAGGCTGCATCGTGAGCGTCGCCCCCGTCGGGTTAGGAATTTCTCGCTGACTTTTTTGGCCTCTTCCAATAACTGCAGATTTTTCTTCTTATCCTCCTCTGATATCCTGACGTCGGGCAGGTTGTCGTGGACCAGATCAATCACATGACCATTGTTGTCTACAAAGGAGACGTGTAGGATTAGGTTTAGCAGGGATGTAAACGCGTCAGATAACATGAAATGCAACAATTTTTTAACAGTGTGCGCCATTTTGTTGTCTTATAATACATATGTAAAGTGCACCGGCCAGGAGGTGGCGCTAGAATGATGAATGCCCCATATTATTGGCTTGTTCTCTGTTCAGCTGACCTTTGTGGCTTCCATTTTATGACAGCCTAATGCAAAGTTGTCAACAGTGCCAGGAAATGGGTGCGATGGGGCATAGCCAACCACAAAGGGGTGGAGTTAAGATAAAATTACCCCCCCCCCCCTTCACCACCAAAGTGGCCAATTCATCGCCATTCCCAACGGGGGTTGCGGTAAAATGTCCCAGAGGTTTATTGGCGATCACAAAGTGTTGCAAGCGGTGTAAACAGTAAAGTCACGTCACACTGCTGACACGAAACTTAAAAAGTTATAATTTTTGCAAAAAGAATACTCACTTATTACAAAAATTGCAACAAATCATGATAAATCAGCCACATGGTTGCCACGTGGAGTCTGCGGCAGGTAGCCACATGTGGATGAAGCCCTTAATGGGGCTATTGCAGACGCACAAACTAGAAATCTGCCCCAGATTTCTGCTGCGGATTTTCCTTCAACTCAACATCTGCACCAAAAATGCAGCCAGAAGAGGCGAGCAGAGCCGGATACATGCAGGCCAAAGTGTCCGGCGTTTCCAGATTTGCGCCACATCATCATCTGTACCATTTTCATTTTTTGTGGCACTCTTGGTAACTCTCAGTGCTCCCGACATCAGGATCTTGTCATCACCGTCCAATAAATATATGACAATGTATGTCTCAGGAGACAAGCGAGACCACCCTACCCCAGCGTGGACAACCCGAGATCCTGGTGGAGGAGCCCTTGGCCCTTGGCCCATGAATTGTATCCAAGACAGAATCCACCATAAGAACCTCATACTCAGGACCGTCCCCGCTCCTCTCCCCCACCACTTGGCTCCTCGTCTTTCCCAGATCACGCACTTCTACTGCTGTCACTCTGGGATGTTTTGGAGACTGTTCCGGTAAACACTGTGAAGTGTTCCTCTCCATCTCCCGCGGCTGGTATGTGTTGGCAGTCAACATGCATATTTTTAAGTATTTACCATCAAAGTTGTCAGCCACCCTAAAAGGTATCTGGCAAGATGTGATGTCCGCACGTGCCGTGGCCACCCATTATTATTGGGGGGGCAATTAAATGATGGGTGTCTCGGGTGACAGAGATGTATAAATATTGCTTAGATGACGTGAAGACCATTAAAATCCCCTCCTCAGTGTTGTTGTGGGGCCGAGGCTGAGCCCCTGACAAGATCCCAGAAGTGACAGCCCCACCACCCAAATGTCTTACCGACAGATACCAAGGAGCTTGCTGAAGAGAAGGAAGATCTGGCCTGGCGACTGGATCTGAAGGACGGGCTGTGAGGTCTATGGGACATCCAATGCAAGATCTGTCACTGGAATATTCTACATAATGTATATACATATAGATAAGTCATAAAATACAGTCATATATAGTAAAATGCTGGACTGTATGGTGCTGAAATTGGTGCACTGTATGGCAATTCTATTCAGGCACTGTATGGCAGTATTAGTCATTTCATGGTCGTATTATACAGTATTATGTGGGTGTTGTACAGCCATATCATGTGTGCACTGTATGGCAGTATAATATGGGCACTATAGGGCAGTAGTATTTAGTAATTGCATGGTATTATTATGCGGTGGGTGTGGTACAGCCATATCATGCGTGCACTGTGTGGCAGTATAATGTGGGCACTATAGGGCAGTAGTATTTAGTAATTGCATGGTATTATTATGCGGTGGGTGTGGTACAGCCATATCATGCGTGCACTGTATGGCAGTATAATGTGGGCACTATATGGCAGTAGTATTTAGTAATTGCATGGTATTATTGCACGGTGGGTGTTGTATAGCCATATTATGTGTGCACTATATTGGAAGTATAATGTGGGCACTATATGGCAGTAGTATTTAGACAGTTGCTAGGAGTATTATTGAAGTATTATATATTACTAAGGTACTGAAGATCTAGTCTGGTGACGGTGTATGGTGTATAAATGTACAGGGCCGGATGGTTGTCTGTGGCCCTTTAGGTGTGGAGGAAACTTTCCTTCCTGAGTGCAGAATATACAATGAAATCTATAAATCAGTGTAAAGCAGCCATTGTCTGGAGATGTGACAAGACCATTCACAGCGCCGCTGCTCACCGACTTCTCTCAATACAGTTTTCCTCTATAGAATTTCCAGGTTCTGGCAGGATTATAGATGGTGGGACACAAGATCTACCGCCAACCGCTGCATCCTGAGAAGAAGCAGAAGGTGCAATATATAACTTATCAATGGTATAATATATGGTGAGAATCACATATGGACAGTGCACAGTACCACTTTTCTTATCCTGTATATATGGACAGTGCACAGTACCACTTTTCTTATCCTGTATATAGGCAGTGCACAGTACCACTTCTATTATCCTGTATATATAGGCAGTGCACAGTACCACTTCTCTCCTCCTGTATATATGGATAGTGCACAGTACCACTTCTCTTATCCTGTATATATGGACAGTGCACAGTACCACTTCTCTCCTCCTGTATATATGGACAGTGCACAGTACTACTTCTCTTATCCTGTATATATGGACAGTGCACAGTACCACTTCTCTAGTCCTGTATATATGGACAGCGCACAGTACCACTTCTCTTATACTGTATATACGGACAGTGCACAGTACCACTTCTCTCCTCCTGTATATATGGACAGTGCACAGTACCACTTCTCTTATCCTGTATATACGGACTGTGCACAGTACCACTTCTCTCCTCCTGCATATATGGACAGTGCACAGTACCACTTCTCTCCTCCTGTATATATGGACAGCGCACAGTACCACTTCTCTTATCCTGTATATATGGACAGTGCACAGTACCACTTCTCTTATCCTGTATATATGGACAGTGCACAGTACCACTTATCCTGTCCTGTATATATGGACAGCGCACAGTACCACTTCTCTCCTCCTGTATATATGGACAGCGCACAGTACCACTTCTCTTATCCTGTATATATGGACAGTGCACAGTACCACTTATCCTGTCCTGTATATATGGACAGCGCACAGTACCACTTCTCTTATCCTGTATATATGGACAGTGCACAGTACCACTTCTCCTGTCCTGTATATATGGACAGTGCACAGTACCACTTCTCTTATCCTGTATATTCGGACAGTGCACAGTACCACTTCTCTCCTCCTGTATATATGGACAGTGCACAGTACCACTTCTCTTATCCTGTATATATGGACAGTGCACAGTACCACTTATCCTGTCCTGTATATATGGACAGCGCACAGTACCACTTCTCTTATCCTGTATATATGGACAGTGCACAGTACCACTTCTCCTGTCCTGTATATATGGACAGTGCACAGTACCACTTCTCTTATCCTGTATATTCGGACAGTGCACAGTACCACTTCTCTCCTCCTGTATATATGGACAGTGCACAGTACCACTTCTCTTATCCTGTATATATGGACAGCGCACAGTACCACTTCTCCTGTCCTGTATATATGGACAGCGCACAGTACCACTTCTCTCCTCCTGTATATATGGACAGTGCACAGTACCACTTCTCTTATTCTGTATATATGGACAGTGCACAGTACCACTTCTCTTATTCTGTATATATGGACAGTGCACAGTACCACTTCTCTCCTCCTGTATATATGGACAGTGCACAGTACCACTTCTCTTATCCTGTATATATGGACAGTACACAATACCACTTCTCTTATCCTGTATATATGGACAGTGCACAGTACCACTTCTCTCCTCCGGTATATATGGACAGTGCACAGTACCACTTCTCTTGTACTGTATATATGGACAGTGCACAGTACCACTTCTCTTCTCCTGTATATACGGACAGTGCACAGTACCACTTCTCTCCTCCTGTATATATGGACAGTGCACAGTACCACTTCTCTTATCCTGTATATATGGACAGTGCACAGTACCACTTCTCTCCTCCTGTATATATGGACAGTGCACAGTACCACTTCTCTAGTCCTGTATATATGGACAGCGCACAGTACTACTTCTCTTATCCTGTATATATGGACAGTGCACAGTACCACTTCTCTTATCCTGTATATATGGACAGTGCACAGTACCACTTCTCTCCTCCTGTATATATGGACAGTGCACAGTACCACTTCTCTTATCCTGTATATATGGACAGTGCACAGTACCACTTCTCTTGTCCTGTATATATGGACAGTGCACAGTACCACTTCTCTCCTCCTGTATATATGGACAGTACACAGTACCACTTCTCCTGTCCTGTATATATGGACAGTGCACAGTACTACTTCTCTTATCCAGTATATATGGACAGTGCACAGTACCACTTCTCTCCTCCTGTATATATGGACAGTGCACAGAACCACTTCTCTCCTCCTGTATATATGGACAGTGCACAATACCACTTCTCTTATCCTGTATATATGGACAGTGCACAGTACCACTTCTCTTATCCTGTATATATGGACAGTGCACAGTACCACTTCTCTTATCCTGTATATATGGACAGTGCACAGTACCACTTCTCCTGTCCTGTATATATGGACAGCGCACAGTACTACTTCTCTCCTCCTGTATATTTGGACAGTGCACAATACCACTTCTCTACTTCTGTATATATGGACAGTGCACAGTACCACTTCTCTTGTCCTGTATATATGGACAGTGCACAGTACTACTTCTCTCCTCCTGTATATATGGACAGTGCACAGTACCACTTCTCTTGTCCTGTATATATGGACAGTGCACAGTATCACTTCTCTTATTCTGTATATATGGACAGTGCACAGTACTACTTCTCTCCTCCTGTATATATGGACAGTGCACAGTACCACTTCTCCTGTCCTGTATATATGGACAGTGCACAGTACCACTTCTCTTGTCCTGTATATATGGACAGTGCACAGTACTACTTCTCTCCTCCTGTATATAAGGACAGTGCACAGTACCACTTCTCTTATCCTGTATATATGGACAGTGCACAGTACTACTTCTCTAGTCCTGTATGTATGGACAGTGCACAGTACCACTTCTCTTGTCCTGTATGTATGGACAGTGCACAGTACCACTTCTCTTATCCTGTATATATGGACAGTGCACAGTATCACTTCTCTTATCCTGTATATATGGACAGTGCACAGTACCACTTCTCTTATCCTGTATATACGAACTGTGCACAGTACCACTTCTCTTATCCTGTATATATGGACAGTGCACAGTACCACTTCTCCTGTCCTGTATATATGGACAGTGCACAGTACCACTTCTCTCCTCCTGTATATATGGACAGTGCACAGTACCACTTCTCTCCTCCTGTATATATGGACAGTGCACAGTACCACTTCTCCTGTCCTGTATATATGGACAGTGCACAGTACCACTTCTCCTGTCCTGTATATACGGACAGTGCACAGTACCACTTCTCTAGTCCTGTATATATAGGCAGTGCACAGTACCACTTCTCTTATCCTGTATATACGGACAGTGCACAGTACCACTTCTCTTATCCTGTATATATGGACAGTGCACAGTACCACTTCTCTAGTCCTGTATATATAGGCAGTGCACAGTACCACTTCTCTTATCCTGTATATACGGACAGTGCACAGTACCACTTCTCTTATCCTGTATATATGGACAGTGCACAGTACCACTTCTCCTGTCCTGTATATATGGACAGTGCACAGTACCACTTCTCTTGTACTGTATATATGGACAGTGCACAGTACCACTTCTCTCCTCCTGTATATATGGACAGTGCACAGTACCACTTCTCTTATCCTGTATATATGGACAGTGCACAGTACCACTTCTCTCCTCCTGTATATATGGACAGTGCACAGTACCACTTCTCTTATCCTGTATATACAGACAGTGCACAGTACCACTTCTCTTATCCTGTATATATGGACAGTGCACAGTACCACTTCTCTTATTCTGTATATATGGACAGTGCACAGTACCACTTCTCTTGTCCTGTATATATGGACAGTGCACAGTACCACTTCTCTTATTCTGTATATATGGACAGTGCACAGTACCACTTCTCCTGTCCTGTATATATGGACAGTGCACAGTACCACTTCTCTCCTCCTGTATATATGGACAGTGCACAGTACCACTTCTCTCCTCCTGTATATATGGACAGTGCACAGTACCACTTCTCTCCTCCTGTATATATGGACAGTGTACAGTACCACTTCTCTCCTCCTGTATATATGGACAGTGCACAGTACCACTTCTCTTATCCTGTATATATGGACAGTGCACAGTACCACTTCTCTTACTCTGTATGTATGGACAGCGCACAGTACCACTTCTCTTATACTGTATATATGGACAGTGCACAGTACCACTTCTCTTATCCTGTATATATGGACAGTGCACAGTACCACTTCTCTCCTCCTGTATATATGGACAGTGCACAGTACCACTTCTCTTATACTGTATATATGGACAGTGCACAGTACCACTTCTCTTATCCTGTATATATGGACAGTACACAGTACCACTTCTCTTATCCTGTATATATGGACAGTGCACAGTACCACTTCTCTTATCCTGTATATATGGACAGTGCACAGTACCACTTCTCTTATCCTGTATATATGGACAGCGCACAGTACCACTTCTCTTGTCCTGTATATATGGACAGTGCACAGTACCACTTCTCTCCTCCTGTATATACGGACAGTGCACAGTACCACTTCTGTAGTCCTGTATATATGGACAGTGCACAGTACCACTTCTCTTATACTGTATATACGGACAGTGCACAGTACCACTTCTCTTGTCCTGTATATATGGACAGTGCACAGTACCACTTCTCTTATACTGTATATACGGACAGTGCACAGTACCACTTCTCTTATCCTGTATATATGGGCCGTGCACAGTACCACTTCTATTATCCTGTATATATGGACAGTGCACAGTACCACTTCTCTATCCTGTATATATGGACGGTGCACAGTACCACTTCTCTAGTCCTGTATATATGGACAGTGCACAGTACCACTTCTCTAGTCCTGTATATATGGACAGTGCACAGTACCACTTCTCTTATCCTGTGTATATGGACAGTGCACAGTACCATTTCTCCTGTCCTGTATATATGGACAGTGCACAGTACCACTTCTCTTCTCCTGTATATATGGACAGTGCACAGTACCACTTCTCTCCTCCTGTATATATGGACGGTGCACAGTATCACTTCTCTTACTCTGTATGTATGGACAGTGCACAGTACCACTTCTCTTATCCTGTATATATGGACAGTGCACAGTACCACTTCTCTTATCCTGTATATATGGACAGTGCACAGTACCACTTCTCTCCTCCTGTATATATGGACAGTGCACAGTACCACTTCTCTAGTCCTGTATATAGAGGCAGTGCACAGTACCACTTCTCTTCTCCTGTATATATGGACAGTGCACAGTACCACTTCTCTAGTCCTGTATATAGAGGCAGTGCACAGTACCACTTCTCTTATCCTGTATATATGGACAGTGCACAGTACCACTTCTCTCCTCCTGTATATATGGACAGTGCACAGTACCACTTCTCTTGTCCTGTATATATAGACAGTGCACAGTACCACTTCTCTTATACTGTATATATGGACAGTGCACAGTACCACTTCTCTCCTCCTGTATATATGGACAGTGCACAGTACCACTTCTCTTGTCCTGTATATATGGACAGTGCACAGTACCACTTCTCCTGTCCTGTATATATGGACAGTGCACAGTACCACTTCTCTCTTCCTGTATATATGGACAGTGCACAGTACCACTTCTCTCCTCCTGTATATATGGACAGTGCACAGTACCACTTCTCTTGTCCTGTATATATGGACAGTGCACAGTACCACTTCTCCTGTCCTGTATATATGGACAGTGCACAGTACCACTTCTCTCCTCCTGTATATATGGACAGTGCACAGTACCACTTCTCTCCTCCTGTATATATGGACAGTGCACAGTACCACTTCTCTAGGCTGGGAGTGATGTGCTAGGATGGGGCCTTTCCTTGTATGAGGGGCAGTGCGGCGGATGTTTTATGCTATGTAGCAGAGCTGTGTGTGCGGTAATAATGGGATCGCTGCCAACATGTCCTCCCCGTTTCTGTGATCTGTGGATTTACTCTCTGCTTATAATACAACAAATTAAATCCATTTCTGAGAATTTCGTCCTCGTTCTATTAATAGTCGTAGAATTTCTACAAAAACTAAAAGCTCCCGAGGGAACAAACTGGTGAAAATAATGTCAACATGAAGGCAGAGCAATTCATCATGGGGTCCAGCGGCGGCAAATCCTCACATCAGACTTCATGCGGATCCACCACACAGCTGAACTCTGAACTAAAGCTCCACCTTTAATGTTACATTATACTTATCAGGTTTATTACCCAGCTTTCCTGACATCCAGCGTGGCATATACACACGTGGCAAAAATTGTTGTTCCCCTCCCTTGTTTAATGAAAGAAAACCCCACAATGGTCACAGAAATAACTGGAATCTGACAAAAGTAATAATATATAAAAATTCTATGAAAATGAACAAATGAAAGTCAGACATTGCTTTCCAACCAGGCTTCAGCATGAAACAGGCCTGGACAGACATGAGGGTTCCCTGAAAATAATGTGACCAAAGGGACATGTTACATCCAGGTGTGTCGGCATGTTTCAGCTCCTTCCAAAGATGCTCAATAGGATTTAGGTCAGGACTCATAGAAGGCCACTTCAGAATAGTCCAATGTTTCCCTCTTAGCCATTCTTGGGGGTTTTTAGCTGTGTGTTTTGGGTCATTATCCTGTTGACCTGTGACTGAGACCAAGCTTTCTGACACTGGGCAGCACATTTCTCTCTAGAATCCCTTGATAGTCTTGAGATTTCATTGTACCCTGCACAGATTCAAGACCCCCTGTGCCAGATGCAGCAAAGCAGCCCCAGAACATAACAGAGCCTCCTCCATGTGTCACAGTAGGGACAGTGTTCTTTTCAAGATAGGCTTCATTTTTCCGTCTGTGAACATAGAGCTGATGTGCCTTGCCAAAAATTTCGTATATATATATATATATATATATATATATATATATTATATAATATAATTTTTTTTTTTTTTTTGTCTCATCTGTCCATAGGACATTCTCCCAGAAGCTTTGTGGCTTGTCAACATGGAGTTTGGAAAATTACTTTTGTCATATTCAAGTTATTTCTGTGACCATTGTGGGTTTTTCTTTCATTAAACGAGGGAGGGGACCAACAATTTTGTCCACGTGTGTATTACACAGGTAACAAACAGCAAGTAGAAAAGTGTAGCATACGACTGTAGGATCGTACCAAACAGCTAGTGTAGTCTGTGACCATAGAGCTGATGTGCCTTGCCAAAAAGTTTGATCTTTGTCTTATCCGTCCATAGGACATTCTCCCAGAAGCTTTGTGGCTTGTCAACATGTACTTTGGCAAATTCCAGTCTGGCTTTTTTATGATTTGGTCCTCTTTGGTCGTCTCCCATGAAGTCCACTTTGGCTCAGACAATGATGGATGGTGTGATCTGACACTGATGTTCCTTGAGCTTGAAGTTCACCTTTAATCTCTTTAGAAGTTTTTCTGGGCTCTTTTGTTACCATTCGTATTATCCTTCTCTTTGATTTGTCATCAGTTTTCCTCCTGCGGCCACGTCCAGTTTGGCTACAGTCATGGATCTTATATTTCTGAATAATATGTGTAACTGTAGTCACAGGAACATCGAGCTGCTTGGAGATGGTCTTATAACCTTTACCTTTAACATGCTTGTCTATCATTTTCTTTCCTTTGCTTCCTCTGGTCCATGTTGGTACTCACCATGTCACCGAACAGCACATCGAGTATCTGTAGCCCTATATACAGGCCACGGACTGATTACAGGATTGGAGACACCTGGATGTAACAGGTCACTTTGGTCACATTATTTTCAGGGAACCCTCATTTCTGTCCAGGCCTGTTTCATGTTGAAGCCTGGTTGGAAAGCAATGTCTGACTTTCATTTGTTCATTTTCATAGAATTTTTATATATTATTACTTTTGTCAGATTCAAGTTATTTCTGTGACCATTGTGGGGTTTTCTTTCATTAAACGAGGGAGGGGACCAATAATTTTGTCCACGTGTGTACATCTACAGGGCTATGTAGCGTTTCATCAACACCTTGCTGCCTCTTTTCTAATGATCTGCCTATGTAAATGTCAGTCTTTACTGAAATGTTTGCATTCTATTCAAGAACATCAAACTAAAGGAGAGGAACCTCTAAATATAAAAGATGCAATGCATGTGCTGTGTGTGTCTGGTTAGCATACAGGGTAAGACCAGAGCTTGTGGTGACATCTGATCACCATGTACCATCAATATTCCTTTATGGGGAGAAAAATGGAGCCACAATTGCAAAAATCCCAATTTACCCCACAAAAAAATCTAGAGAACACTTAAGAGTTGCAATAACCCATAGCTTTACCATCATGCACAGCCGTGGAGCCTGCGCTGTATAGTGATCCTCCATCTGTGAAGCTGCTGACTGCATAACCTAGGACTGTCCGCAGTTGGAAGGGGAGGGAGGAATCTCCTCAATTTACAGCTTTTATATCTTACATCCTACACTCACCTTTACTGGGGCAGAAGATGATGGAGGAGGAGAGGAGTGCTGGGCGTCTCCACTTTGCTCCGACACCCCAGGTAGTGTGGGCATCCTGGACAGTGACTTGAAAGGGCCCCTGTCCTGGACTGACCATACACGTCCAGCTACTTGTGCACAGAAGGGGCTCTGGAAAGATCATCTGCCAGGAGCTGAAACATAATGTAGAAGATGTCACCGGCAGTCCTATGTAACACCACAGATAACACAGTGATAACTCTCTGAGTACAGATAATGTAGTAGATGTCACCTGCAGTCCTATGTAACACCACAGATAACACACAGTGATAACTCTCTGAGTACAGATAATGTAGTAGGTGTCACCTGCAGTCCTATGTAACACCACAGATAACACAGTGATAACTCTCTGAGTACAGATAATGTAGTAGATGTCACCTGCAGTCCTATGTAACACCACAGATAACACAGAGATACCTCTCTGAGTACAGATAATGTAGTAGATGTCACCTGCAGTCCTATGTAACACCACAGATAACACAGTGATAACTCTCTGAGTACAGATAATGTAGTAGTGTCACCTGCAGTCCTATGTAACACCACAGATAACACAGTGATAACTCTCTGAGTACAGATAATGTAGTAGTGTCACCTGCAGTCCTATGTAACACCACAGATAACACAGTGATAACTCTCTGAGTACAGATAATGTAGTAGATGTCACCTGCAGTCCTATGTAACACCACAGATAACACAGTGATAACTCTCTGAGTACAGATAATGTAGTAGATGTCACCTGCAGTCCTATGTAACACCACAGATAACGCAGTGATAACTCTCTGAGTACAGATAATGTAGTAGATGTCACCTGCAGTCCTATGTAACACCACAGATAACACAGTGATAACTGTGAGTACAGATAATGTAGTAGATATCACCTGCAGTC
>CAMRHE010000889.1:0-40000 GCA_947044405.1 Leptodactylus fallax
CTATATATCAGCCTGCAGCCTCCCCATGTACACTATATACCAGCCTGCAGCCTCCCCCTGTACACTATATATCAGCCTGCAGCCTCCCTCTGTACAGTATCGCCCCGCAGGACACGTTTATAGTTAGACCCCTATGTACAGCATCGCCCCCGCAGGACACGTATATATCAGCCTATGCAGTATCGCCCCCGCAGTACACTATATACCAGCCTGCAGACCCCCATGTACAGTATATATCAGCCTGAGGACACATGTTTATATATATATCAGCCTGCAGCCTCCCCGCAGGACACTATATATAGACCCCTATGTACAGTATCGCCCCCCCGCAGGACACGTTTATAGTTAGACCCCTATGTACAGTATCGCCCCCCGCAGGACACATGTTTATAGCCTGCAGCCTCCCCATGTACACTATATATCAGCTCTGCAGCCTCCCCCTGTACACTATATATCAGCCTGCACAGCCTCCCCCTGTACACTTATATATCAGCCTGCAGCCTCCCCCTGTACACTATATATCAGCCTGCAGCCTCCCCCTGTACACTATATACCAGCCTGCAGCCTCCCCCTGTACAGTATATATCCAGCCTGCAACCTCTGTACACTATATATCAGCCTGCAGCCTCTGTACAGGGGGCGCTATATATCAGCCTGCAGCCTCCCCCTGTACACGGGGGGGGGGGGGGGGGGGGGGGGGGGTATATACCAGCCACTACAGCCTGCCCTGTACACTATATATCAACCTGCAGCCTCCCCTGTACGCTATATATCAGCCTGCAGCCTGCCCTGTACACTATATATCAGCCTGCAGCCTCCCCCTGTACACTATATATCAGCCTGCAGCCTCCCCCTGTACACTATATATCAGCCTGCAACCTCCCCCTGTACACTATATATCAACCTGCAGCCTCCCTAATATATATCAGCCTGCAGCCTCCCCTGTACACTATATATCAGCCTGCAGCCTCCCCCCGTACAGTATATATCAGCCTGCAGCCTCCCCCCTGTACACTATATATCAGCCTGCAGCCTCCCCTGTACACTATATATCAGCCTGCAACCTCCCCCTGTACACTATATATCTGCCTGCAGCCTCCCCCTATACACTATATATCAGCCTGCAGCTCCCCCTCCCCATGTACGCTATATATCAGCCTGCAGCCTCCCCCTGTACACTATATATCAGCCTGCAGCCTCCCTGTACACTATATATCAGCCTGCAGCCTCCCCCTGTACACTATATATCAGCCTGCAGCCTCCTGTACACTATATATCAGCCTGCAGCCTCCCCTGTACACTATATATCAGCCTGCAGCCTCCCCTGTACACTATATATCAGCCTGCAGCCTCCCCAGCACAGTATATATCAGCCTGCAGCCTCCCCTGTACACTATATATCAGCCTGCAGCCTCCCCCTGTACACTATATATCAGCCTGCAGCCTCCCCCTGTACACTATATATCAGCCTGCAGCCTCCCCCTGTACACTATATATCGGCCTGCTAGCCTCTCTTACACATATATATCAGCCTGCAGCCTCCCCCCGTACAGTATATATCAGCCTGCAGCCTCCCCCTGTACACTATACTCTCATCCTGCAGCCCTCCCCTGTACAGTATATATCAGCCTGCAGCCTCCCCTGTACACTATATATCGACCTGCAGCCTCCCCCTGTACAGCTATATCTGCCTGTAGCCCCTCCCCCTGTACACTATATATCATCCTGCAGCCTCCCTCTGTACAGTATATATCAGCCTGCAGCCTCCCCTGTACACTATATATCAGCCTGCAGCCTCCCCCTGTACACTATATATCTGCCTGCAGCCTCCCCCTGTACACTATATATCAGCCTGCAGCCTCCCCCCTGTACACTATATATCAGCCTGCAGCCTCCCCTGTACACTATATATCAGCCTGCAGCCTCCCCCTGTACACTATATATCAGCCTGCAGCCTCCCCCTGTACGCTTATATCAGCCTGCAGCCTCCCCCTGTACAGTATATATCAGCCTGCCCAGCCTCCCCCTGTACACTATATATCAGCCTGCAGCCTCCCCCTGTACACTATATATCAGCCTGCAGCCTCCCCCTGTACACTATATATCAGCCTGCAGCCTCCCCCATGTACAGTATATATCAGCCTGCAGCCTCCCCCTGTACAGTATATATCAGCCTGTAGCCTCCCCCTGCACAGTATATAGTCAGCCTGCAGCCTCCCCCTGTACAGTATATATCAGCCTGCAGCCTCCCCCTGTACAGTATATATCGTGCCTGCAGCCTCCCCCTGTACAGTATATATCAGCCTGCAGCCTCCCCATGTACGCTATATATCAGCCTGCCAGCCTCCCCCTGTGCACAGTATATATCAGCCTGCAGCCTCCCCCTGTACACTATACACTCCGCCTGCAGCCTCCCCCTGTACAGTATATATCAGCCCCTGCAGCCTCCCCCTGTACGCTATATATCAGCCTGCAGCCTCCCCCTGTACACTATATCAGCCTGCTCGCCTCCCCCTGTCCACTATATATCAGCCTCGGGCAGCCTCCCTCTACACTATATATCAGCCTGCAGCCTCCCCCTGTACACTACATATCAGCCTGCAGCCTTCCCCCTGTACACTATATATCAGCCTGCAGCCTCCCCCTGTACACTATATATCAGCCTGTAGCCTCCCCTGTACACTATATATCAGCCTGCAGCCTCCCCCTGTACACTATATATCAGCCTGCAGCCTCCCCCTGTACACTATATATCAGCCTGCAGCCTCCCCCTGTACACTATATATCAGCCTGCAGCCTCCCCCTGTACGCTATATATCAGCCTGCAGCCTCCCCCTGTACACTATATATCAGCCTGCAGCCTCCCCCTGTACACTATATATCAGCCTGTAGCCTCCCCCTGTACAGTATATATCAGCCTGCAGCCTCCCCCTGTACACTATATATCAGCCTGCAGCCTCCCCCCTGTACACTATATATCAGCCTGCAGCCTCCCCCTGTACACTATATATCAGCCTGCAGCCTCCCCCTGTACACTATATATCAGCCTGCAGCCTCCCCCTGTACACTATATATCAGCCTGCAGCCTCCCCTGTACACTATATATCAGCCTGCAGCCTCCCCTGTACACTATATATCAGCCTGCAGCCTCCCCTGTACACTATATACTATATACAACGCCTGCAGCCTCCCCCGGTACACAGTATATTAGCCGCAGCCTCCCCCCCTGTACACTATATATCAGCCTGCAGCCCCTCCCCTGTACACTATATATCAGCCTGCAGCCTCCCCTGTACACTATATATATCAGCCTGCAGCCTCCCCCTGTACACTATATATCAGCCTGCAGCCTCCCCTGTACACTATATATCAGCCTGCAGCCTCCCTTGTACACTATATATCAGCCTGCAGCCTCCCCTGTACACTATATATCAGCCTGCAGCCTCCCCTGTACACTATATATCAGCCTGCAGCCTCCCCCTGTACACTATATAAGCCTGCAGCCTCCCCCTGTGCACTATATATCAGCCTGCAGCCTCCCCCTGTACACTATATATCAGCCTGCAGCCTCCCCTGTACACTACACTATATATCAGCCTGCAGCCCTCCCCCTGTACACTTATATCAGCCTGCAGCCTCCCCCTGTACACTATATATCAGCCTGCAGCCTCCCCTGTACACTATATATCAGCCTGCAGCCTCCCCCCAGACACTATAATCAGCCTGCAGCCTCCCCCGCACACGTAGGAGCACCCGGCCTGCAGCCTCCCCCGTAACTATATATCACCCTGCAGCCTCCCCCCTGTACACTATATATCAGCCTTGGAGCCTCCCCCCTGTACACTATATATCAGCCTGCAGCCTCCCCTGTACACTATATATCAGCCTGCAGCCTCCCCCTGTACACTATATATCAGCCTGCAGCCTCCCCCCTGTACACTATATATCAGCCTGCAGCCTCCCCCGGTACACTGTATATCAGCCCTGCAGCCTCCCCATGTACACTATATATCGGCCTGCAGCCTCCCCCTGTACACTATATATCAGCCTGCAGCCTCCCCCTGTACACTATATATCAGCCTGCAGCCTCCCCCCCCCCCCCCCCCTGTACACTATATATCAGCCTGCAGCCTCCCCCCGTGCAGTATATATCAGCCTGCAGCCCTCCCCTGTACACTATATATCAGCCTGCAGCCTCCCCCTGTACACTAGATATCAGCCTGCAGCCCTCCCCCTGTACACTATATATCAGCCTGCAGCCTCCCCCTGTACAGTATATATCAGCCTGCAGCCTCCCCCCTGTACACTATATATCAGCCTGCAGCCTCCCCTGTACACTATATATCAGCCTGCAGCCTCCCCCTGTACACTATATCAGCCTCGCAGCCCTCCCCCTGTACACTATATATCAGCCTGCAGCCCTCCCCTGTACAGTATATATCAGCCTGCAGCCTCCCCCTGTACACTATATATCAGCCTGCAGCCTCCCCTGTACACTGTATATCAGCCTGCAGCCTCCCCCTGTACACTATATATCAGCCTGCAGCCTCCCCTGTGCACTATATGTCAGCCTGCAGCCTCCCCTGTACACTATATATCAGCCTGCAGCCTCCCCCTGTACACTATATATCAGCCTGCAGCCTCCCCCCCCCCCCCCCCCTGTACGCTATATATCAGCCTGCAGCCTCCCCCTGTACACTATATATCAGCCTGCAGCCTCCCCCCTGTACACTATATATCAGCCTGCAGCCTCCCCCTGTACACTATATATCAGCCTGCAGCCTCCCCCTGTACACTATATATCAGCCTGCAGCCTCCCCTGTACGCCATGCAGGTCAGCCGCTGCAGCCTCCCCCTGTACACTATATATCAGCCTGCAGCCTCCCCCTGTACACTATATATCAGCCTGCAGCCTCCCCCTGTACACTATATATCAGCCTGCAGCCTCCCCCTGTACACTATATATCAGCCTGCAGCCTCCCCCTGTACACTATATATCAGCCTGCAGCCTCCCCCTGTACACTATATATCAGCCTGCAGCCTCCCCTGTACACTATATATCAGCCTGCAGCCTCCCCCTGTACACTATATATCAGCCTGCAGCCTCCCCCTGTACACTATATATCAGCCTGCAGCCTCCCCCTGTACACTATACAGCCTGCAGCCTCCCCCTGTACACTATATATCAGCCTGCAGCCTCCCCCTGTACACTATATATCAGCCTGCAGCCTCCCCCCCCTGTACACTATATACCAGCCTGCAGCCTCCCCCTGTACACTATATATCAGCCTGCAGCCTCCCCCTGTACACTATATATCAGCCTGCAGCCTCCCCCTGTACACTATATACTATCATGCCTGCAGCCTCCCCCTGTACACTATATATCAGCCTGCAGCCTCCCCTGTACACTATATCAGCCTGCAGCCTCCCCTGTACACTATATATCAGCCTGCAGCCCTCCCCCTGTACACTATATATCAGCCTGCAGCCTCCCCCTGTACACTATATATCAGCCTGCAGCCTCCCCTGTACAGCTATATATCAGCCTGCAGCCTCCCCCTGTACACTATATATCAGCCTGCAGCCTCCCCTGTATATATCAGCCTGCAGCCTCCCCTGTACACTATATATCAGCCTGCAGCCTCCCCCTGTACACTATATATCAGCCTGCAGCCTCCCCTGTACACTATATATCAGCCTGCAGCCTCCCCCTGTACACTATATATCAGCCTGCAGCCTCCCCCTGTACACTATATATCAGCCTGCAGCCTCCCCCTGTACACTATATATCAGCCTGCAGCCTCCCCCTGTACACTATATATCAGCCTGCAGCCTCCCCCTGTACACTATATATCAGCCTGCAGCCTCCCCCTGTACACTATATATCAGCCTGCAGCCTCCCCTGTACACTATATATCAGCCTGCAGCCTCCCCCTGTACACTATATATCAGCCTGCAGCCTCCCCCTGTACATATATATCAGCCTGCAGCCTCCCCTGTACACTATATATCAGCCTGCAGCCTCCCCCTGTACACTATATATCAGCCTGCAGCCTCCCCTGTACACTATATATCAGCCTGCAGCCTCCCCCTGTACACTATATATCAGCCTGCAGCCTCCCCCTGTACACTATATATCAGCCTGCAGCCCCCCCCTGTACGCTATATATCAGCCTGCAGCCTCCCCCTGTACACTATATATCAGCCTGCAGCCTCCCCTGTACACTATATATCAGCCTGCAGCCTCCCCCTGTACACTATATATCAGCCTGCAGCCTCCCCCTGTACACTATATATCAGCCTGCAGCCTCCCCTGTACACTATATATCAGCCTGCAGCCTCCCCCTGTACACTATATATCTGCCTGCAGCCTCCCCTGTACACTATATATCAGCCTGCAGCCTCCCCCTGTACACTATATATCAGCCTGCAGCCTCCCCCTGTACACTATATATCAGCCTGCAGCCTCCCCCTGTACACTATATATCAGCCTGCAGCCTCCCCTGTACACTATATATCAGCCTGCAGCCTCCCCCTGTACACTATATATCAGCCTGCAGCCTCCCCCTGTACACTATATATCAGCCTGCAGCCTCCCCCTGTACACTATATATCAGCCTGCAGCCTCCCCCTGTACACTATATATCAGCCTGCAGCCTCCCCCTGTACACTATATATCAGCCTGCAGCCTCCCCCTGTACACTATATATCAGCCTGCAGCCTCCCCCTGTACACTATATATCAGCCTGCAGCCTCCCCCTGTACACTATATATCAGCCTGCAGCCTCCCCCTGTACACTATATATCAGCCTGCAGCCTCCCCCTGTACACTATATATCAGCCTGCAGCCTCCCCTGTACACTATATATCAGCCTGCAGCCTCCCCCTGTACACTATATATCAGCCTGCAGCCTCCCCCTGTACACTATATATCAGCCTGCAGCCTCCCCCTGTACACTATATATCAGCCTGCAGCCTCCCCCTGTACACTATATATCAGCCTGCAGCCTCCCCCTGTACACTATATATCAGCCTGCAGCCTCCCCCTGTACACTATATATCAGCCTGCAGCCTCCCCTGTACACTATATATCAGCCTGCAGCCTCCCCCTGTACACTATATATCAGCCTGCAGCCTCCCCCTGTACACTATATATCAGCCTGCAGCCTCCCCCTGTACACTATATATCAGCCTGCAGCCTCCCCTGTACACTATATATCAGCCTGCAGCCTCCCCCTGTACACTATATATCAGCCTGCAGCCTCCCCCTGTACACTATATATCAGCCTGCAGCCTCCCCCTGTACACTATATATCAGCCTGCAGCCTCCCCCTGTACACTATATATCAGCCTGCAGCCTCCCCCTGTACACTATATATCAGCCTGCAGCCTCCCCCTGTACACTATATATCAGCCTGCAGCCTCCCCCTGTACACTATATATCAGCCTGCAGCCTCCCCCTGTACACTATATATCAGCCTGCAGCCTCCCCCTGTACACTATATATCAGCCTGCAGCCTCCCCCTGTACACTATATATCAGCCTGCAGCCCCCCCCTGTACACTATATATCAGCCTGCAGCCTCCCCCTGTACACTATATATCAGCCTGCAGCCTCCCCTGTACAGTATATATCAGCCTGCAGCCTCCCCCTGTACACTATATATCAGCCTGCAGCCTCCCCCTGTACACTATATATCAGCCTGCAGCCTCCCCCTGTACACTATATATCAGCCTGCAGCCTCCCCCTGTACACTATATATCAGCCTGCAGCCTCCCCCTGTACACTATATATCAGCCTGCAGCCTCCCCCTGTACACTATATATCAGCCTGCAGCCTCCCCTGTACACTATATATCAGCCTGCAGCCCCCCCCTGTACACTATATATCAGCCTGCAGCCTCCCCCTGTACACTATATATCAGCCTGCAGCCTCCCCCTGTACACTATATATCAGCCTGCAGCCTCCCCCTGTACACTATATATCAGCCTGCAGCCTCCCCCTGTACACTATATATCAGCCTGCAGCCTCCCCCTGTACACTATATATCAGCCTGCAGCCTCCCCTGTACACTATATATCAGCCTGCAGCCTCCCTCCCCTGTACACTATATATCAGCCTGCAGCCTCCCCCTGTACACTATATATCAGCCTGCAGCCCTCCCCCTGTACACTATATATCAGCCTGCAGCCTCCCCCTGTACACTATATATCAGCCTGCAGCCTCCCCCTGTACACTATATATCAGCCTGCAGCCTCCCCTGTACAGTATATATCAGCCTGCAGCCTCCCCCTGTACACTATATATCAGCCTGCAGCCTCCCCCTGTACACTATATATCAGCCTGCAGCCCCCCCCTGTACAGTATATATCAGCCTGCAGCCTCCCCCTGTACGCTATATATCAGCCTGCAGCCTCCCCCTGTACACTATATATCAGCCTGCAGCCTCCCCCTGTACACTATATATCAGCCTGCAGCCTCCCCTGTACAGTATATATCAGCCTGCAGCCTCCCCCTGTACACTATATATCAGCCTGCAGCCTCCCCCTGTACACTATATATCAGCCTGCAGCCTCCCCCTGTACGCTATATATCAGCCTGCAGCCTCCCCCCTGTACACTATATATCAGCCTGCAGCCTCCCCCTGTACACTATATATCAGCCTGCAGCCTCCCCTGTACACTATATATCAGCCTGCAGCCTCCCCCTGTACACTATATATCAGCCTGCAGCCCTCCCCCCTGTACACTATATACTATCAGCCTGCAGCCTCCCCCTGTACACTATATATCAGCCTGCAGCCTCCCCCTGTACACTATATATCAGCCTGCAGCCTCCCCTGTACACTATATATCAGCCTGCAGCCTCCCCCTGTACACTATATACCAGCCTGCAGCCTCCCCCTGTACACTATATATCAGCCTGCAGCCCCTCCCCCTGTACACTATATATCAGCCTGCAGCCTCCCCTGTACACTATATATCAGCCTGCAGCCTCCCCCTGTACACTATATATCAGCCTGCAGCCTCCCCTGTACACTATATATCAGCCTGCAGCCTCCCCTGTACACTATATATCAGCCTGCAGCCTCCCCCTGTACACTATATACCAGCCTGCAGCCTCCCCCTGTACACTATATATCAGCCTGCAGCCTCCCCTGTACACTATATATCAGCCTGCAGCCTCCCCCTGTACACTTATATATCAGCCTGCAGCCTCCCCCTGTACACTATATATCAGCCTGCAGCCTCCCCCTGTACACTATATATCAGCCTGCAGCCTCCCCCTGTACACTATATATCAGCCTGCAGCCTCCCCCTGTACACTATATATCAGCCTGCAGCCTCCCCCTGTACACTATATATCAGCCTGCAGCCTCCCCCTGTACACTATATATCAGCCTGCAGCCTCCCCCTGTACACTATATATCAGCCTGCAGCCTCCCCCTGTACACTATATATCAGCCTGCAGCCTCCCCTGTACACTATATATCAGCCTGCAGCCTCCCCCTGTACACTATATACCAGCCTGCAGCCTCCCCCTGTACACTATATATCAGCCTGCAGCCTCCCCTGTACACTATATATCAGCCTGCAGCCTCCCCCTGTACACTATATATCAGCCTGCAGCCTCCCCTGTACACTATATATCAGCCTGCAGCCTCCCCTGTACACTATATATCAGCCTGCAGCCTCCCCCTGTACACATATATATCAGCCTGCAGCCTCCCCCTGTACAGTATATATCAGCCTGCAGCCTCCCCCTGTACACTATATATCAGCCTGCAGCCTCCCCTGTACACTATATATCAGCCTGCAGCCTCCCCCTGTACACTATATATCAGCCTGCAGCCTCCCCCTGTACACTATATATCAGCCTGCAGCCTCCCCCCTGTACAGTATATATCAGCCTGCAGCCTCCCCCTGTACACTATATATCAGCCTGCAGCCTCCCCCTGTACACTATATACCAGCCTGCAGCCTCCCCTGTACACTATATATCAGCCTGCAGCCTCCCCTGTACACTATATATCAGCCTGCAGCCCCTCCCCTGTACACTATATATCAGCCTGCAGCCTCCCCTGTACACTATATATCAGCCTGCAGCCTCCCCTGTACACTATATATCAGCCTGCAGCCTCCCCTGTACACTATATATCAGCCTGCAGCCTCCCCTGTACAGTATATATCAGCCTGCAGCCTCCCCTGTACACTATATATCACCTGCAGCCTCCCCTGTACACTATATACCAGCCTGCAGCCTCCCCCTGTACAGTATATATCAGCCTGCAGCCTCCCCTGTACAGTATATATCAGCCTGCAGCCTCCCCCTGTACACTATATATCAGCCTGCAGCCTCCCCCTGTACACTATATATCAGCCTGCAGCCTCCCCTGTACACTATATATCAGCCTGCAGCCTCCCCCTGTACACTATATATCTGCCTGCAGCCTCCCCCTGTACACTATATATCAGCCTGCAGCCTCCCCATGTACACTATATATCAGCCTGCAGCCTCCCCCTGTACACTATATATCAGCCTGCAGCCTCCCCCTGTACACTATATATCAGCCTGCAGCCTCCCCTGTACACTATATATCAGCCTGCAGCCTCCCCATGTACACTATATATCAGCCTGCAGCCTCCCCTGTACACTATATATCAGCCTGCAGCCTCCCCTGTACACTATATACTATACATCACCTGCAGCCTCCCCTGTACACTATATACTATACATCGCCTGCAGCCTCCTCCTGTACACTATATACTATACATCACCTGCAGCCTCCCCCTGTACACTATATACTATACATCACCTGCAGCCTCCCCTGTACACTATATACTATACATCGCCTGCAGCCTCCCCTATACACTATATACTATACATCACCTGCAGCCTCCCCTGTACACTATATACTATACATCACCTGCAGCCTCCCCTGTACACTATATACTATACATCTCCTGCAGCCTCCCCCTGTACACTATATACTATACATCACCTGCAGCCTCCCCTGTACACTATATACTATACATCTCCTGCAGCCTCCCCCTATACACTATATACTATACATCTCCTGCAGCCTCCCCCTGTACACTATATACTATACATCACCTGCAGCCTCCCCCTGTACACTATATACTATACATCACCTGCAGCCTCCCCCTGTACACTATATACTATACATCGCCTGCAGCCTCCCCCCTGTACACTATATACTATACATCGCCTGCAGCCTCCCCCCCTGTACACTATATACTATACATCTCCTGCAGCCTCCCCCTGTACACTATATACTATACATCGCCTGCAGCCTCCCCCTGTACACTATATACTATACATCTCCTGCAGCCTCCCCCTATACACTATATACTATACATCACCTGCAGCCTCCCCCTGTACACTATATACTATACATCACCTGCAGCCTCCCCTGTACACTATATATCAGCCTGCAGCCTCCCCCTGTACACTATATACATCACCTGCAGCCTCCCCCTGTACACTATATACTATACATCACCTGCAGCCTCCCCCTGTACGCTATATATCAGCCTGCAGCCTCCCCTGTACACTATATATCAGCCTGCAGCCTCCCCCTGTACACTATATATCAGCCTGCCCCTGTACGCTATATATCAGCCTGCAGCCTCCCCCTGTACACTATATACTATACATCACCTGCAGCCTCCCCTAACTATATATCAGCCTGCAGCCTCCCCTGTACACTATATATCAGCCTGCAGCCTCCCCTGTACACTATATATCAGCCTGCAGCCTCCCCCTGTACAGTGTATATCAGCCTGCAGCCTCCCCTGTACACTATATATCAGCCTGCAGCCTCCCCCTGTACACTATATACCAGCCTGCAGCCTCCCCCTGTACACTATATATCAGCCTGCAGCCTCCCCTGTACACTATATATCAGCCTGCAGCCTCCCCCTGTACACTATATATCAGCCTGCAGCCTCCCCCTGTACACTATATATCAGCCTGCAGCCTCCCCCTGTACACTATATATCACCTGCAGCCTCCCCTGTACACTATATATCAGCCTGCAGCCTCCCCCTGTACACTATATATCAGCCTGCAGCCTCCCCTGTACACTATATATCAGCCTGCAGCCTCCCCCTGTACACTATATATCAGCCTGCAGCCTCCCCCTGTACACTATATATCAGCCTGCAGCCTCCCCCTGTACACTATATATCAGCCTGCAGCCCCCCCCTGTACACTATATATCACCTGCAGCCTCCCCCTGTACACTATATATCAGCCTGCAGCCTCCCCCTGTACACTATATATCAGCCTGCAGCCTCCCCCTGTACACTATATATCAGCCTGCAGCCTCCCCCTGTACACTATATATCAGCCTGCAGCCTCCCCCTGTACACTATATATCAGCCTGCAGCCTCCCCTGTACACTATATATCAGCCTGCAGCCTCCCCCTGTACACTATATATCAGCCTGCAGCCTCCCCCTGTACACTATATATCAGCCTGCAGCCTCCCCTGTACACTATATATCAGCCTGCAGCCTCCCCTGTACAGTATATATCAGCCTGCAGCCTCCCCTGTACACTATATATCAGCCTGCAGCCTCCCCCTGTACACTATATATCAGCCTGCAGCCTCCCCCTGTACACTATATATCAGCCTGCAGCCTCCCCCTGTACACTATATATCAGCCTGCAGCCTCCCCCTGTACACTATATATCAGCCTGCAGCCTCCCCCTGTACACTATATATCAGCCTGCAGCCTCCCCCTGTACACTATATACCAGCCTGCAGCCTCCCCCTGTACACTATATATCAGCCTGCAGCCTCCCCCTGTACGCTATATATCAGCCTGCAGCCTCCCCCTGTACACTATATATCAGCCTGCAGCCCCCCCCTGTACACTATATATCAGCCTGCAGCCTCCCCCTGTACACTATATATCAGCCTGCAGCCCTCCCCCTGTACACTATATATCAGCCTGCAGCCTCCCCCTGTACACTATATACCAGCCTGCAGCCTCCCCCTGTACACTATATATCAGCCTGCAGCCTCCCCCTGTACGCTATATATCAGCCTGCAGCCTCCCCCTGTACACTATATATCACCTGCAGCCTCCCCCTGTACACTATATATCAGCCTGCAGCCTCCCCCCCTGTACACTATATATCAGCCTGCAGCCTCCCCCTGTACACTATATATCAGCCTGCAGCCTCCCCCTGTACACTATATATCAGCCTGCAGCCTCCCCCTGTACACTATATATCAGCCTGCAGCCTCCCCCCGTACAGTATATATCAGCCTGCAGCCTCCCCCTGTACACTATATATCAGCCTGCAGCCTCCCCTGTACACTATATATCAGCCTGCAGCCTCCCCCTGTACACTATATATCTGCCTGCAGCCTCCCCCTGTACACTATATATCAGCCTGCAGCCTCCCCATGTACGCTATATATCAGCCTGCAGCCTCCCCCTGTACACTATATATCAGCCTGCAGCCTCCCCTGTACACTATATATCAGCCTGCAGCCTCCCCCTGTACACTATATATCAGCCTGCAGCCTCCCCCTGTACACTATATAT
Organism: Leptodactylus fallax; assembly: GCA_947044405.1. Taxonomy (NCBI): domain Eukaryota; kingdom Metazoa; phylum Chordata; class Amphibia; order Anura; family Leptodactylidae; genus Leptodactylus; species Leptodactylus fallax. The sequence continues at coordinate 13,583 of CAMRHE010000889.1, forward strand.
CAGCCTGCAGCCTCCCCTGTACACTATATATCAGCCTGCAGCCTCCCCCTGTACACTATATATCAGCCTGCAGCCTCCCCCTGTACAGTATATATCAGCCTGCAGCCTCCCCCTGTACACTATATATCAGCCTGCAGCCTCCCCCTGTACACTATATATCAGCCTGCAGCCTCCCCCTGTACACTATATATCAGCCTGCAGCCTCCCCCTGTACACTATATATCAGCCTGCAGCCTCCCCCTGTACACTATATATCAGCCTGCAGCCTCCCCCGTACACTATATATCAGCCTGCAGCCTCCCCCTGTACACTATATATCAGCCTGCAGCCTCCCCTGTACAGTATATATCAGCCTGCAGCCTCCCCTGTACACTATATATCAGCCTGCAGCCTCCCCCTGTACACTATATATCTGCCTGCAGCCTCCCCCTGTACACTATATATCAGCCTGCAGCCTCCCCCTGTACACTATATATCAGCCTGCAGCCTCCCCTGTACACTATATATCAGCCTGCAGCCTCCCCCTGTACACTATATATCAGCCTGCAGCCTCCCCCTGTACACTATATATCAGCCTGCAGCCTCCCCCTGTACACTATATATCAGCCTGCAGCCTCCCCCTGTACACTATATATCAGCCTGCAGCCTCCCCCTGTACACTATATATCAGCCTGCAGCCTCCCCCTGTACACTATATATCAGCCTGCAGCCTCCCCCTGTACACTATATATCAGCCTGCAGCCTCCCCCTGTACACTATATATCAGCCTGCAGCCTCCCCCTGTACAGTATATATCAGCCTGCAGCCTCCCCCTGTACACTATATATCAGCCTGCAGCCTCCCCCTGTACAGTATATATCAGCCTGCAGCCTCCCCTGTACAGTATATATCAGCCTGCAGCCTCCCCCTGTACGCTATATATCAGCCTGCAGCCTCCCCCTGTACAGTATATATCAGCCTGCAGCCTCCCCCTGTACAGTATATATCAGCCTGCAGCCTCCCCCTGTACAGTATATATCAGCCTGCAGCCTCCCCCTGTACGCTATATATCAGCCTGCAGCCTCCCCCTGTACACTATATATCAGCCTGCAGCCTCCCCCTGTACACTATATATCAGCCTGCAGCCTCCCCCTGTACACTATATATCAGCCTGCAGCCTCCCCCTGTACACTATATATCAGCCTGCAGCCTCCCCCTGTACACTATATATCAGCCTGCAGCCTCCCCTGTACAGTATATATCAGCCTGCAGCCTCCCCTGTACACTATATATCAGCCTGCAGCCTCCCCCTGTACACTATATATCAGCCTGCAGCCTCCCCCTGTACGCTATATATCAGCCTGCAGCCTCCCCCTGTACACTATATATCACCTGCAGCCTCCCCCTGTACACTATATATCAGCCTGCAGCCTCCCCCTGTACACTATATATCAGCCTGCAGCCTCCCCCTGTACACTATATATCAGCCTGCAGCCTCCCCCTGTACAGTATATATCAGCCTGCAGCCTCCCCTGTACAGTATATATCAGCCTGCAGCCTCCCCCTGTACACTATATATCAGCCTGCAGCCTCCCCCTGTACACTATATATCAGCCTGCAGCCTCCCCCTGTACACTATATATCAGCCTGCAGCCTCCCCCTGTACACTATATATCAGCCTGCAGCCTCCCCCTGTACACTATATATCAGCCTGCAGCCTCCCCCTGTACACTATATATCAGCCTGCAGCCTCCCCCTGTACACTATATATCTGCCTGCAGCCTCCCCCTGTACACTATATATCAGCCTGCAGCCTCCCCCTGTACACTATATATCAGCCTGCAGCCTCCCCCTGTACACTATATATCAGCCTGCAGCCTCCCCCTGTACACTATATACTATACATCACCTGCAGCCTCCCCCTGTACACTATATACTATCATCGCCTGCAGCCTCCCCCTGTACACTATATATCAGCCTGCAGCCTCCCCCTGTACACTATATATCAGCCTGCAGCCTCCCCTGTACACTATATATCAGCCTGCAGCCTCCCCCTGTACACTATATATCAGCCTGCAGCCTCCCCCTGTACACTATATATCAGCCTGCAGCCTCCCCTGTACACTATATATCAGCCTGCAGCCTCCCCCTGTACACTATATATCAGCCTGCAGCCTCCCCCTGTACACTATATATCAGCCTGCAGCCTCCCCCTGTACACTATATATCAGCCTGCAGCCTCCCCCTGTACACTATATATCAGCCTGCAGCCTCCCCTGTACACTATATATCAGCCTGCAGCCTCCCCCTGTACACTATATATCAGCCTGCAGCCTCCCCCTGTACACTATATATCAGCCTGCAGCCTCCCCCTGTACACTATATATCAGCCTGCAGCCTCCCCCTGTACACTATATATCAGCCTGCAGCCTCCCCCTGTACACTATATATCAGCCTGCAGCCTCCCCCTGTACACTATATATCAGCCTGCAGCCTCCCCCTGTACACTATATATCAGCCTGCAGCCTCCCCCTGTACACTATATATCAGCCTGCAGCCTCCCCCTGTACACTATATATCAGCCTGCAGCCTCCCCCTGTACACTATATATCAGCCTGCAGCCTCCCCCTGTACACTATATATCAGCCTGCAGCCTCCCCCTGTACACTATATATCAGCCTGCAGCCTCCCCCTGTACACTATATATCAGCCTGCAGCCTCCCCCTGTACACTATATATCAGCCTGCAGCCTCCCCCTGTACACTATATATCAGCCTGCAGCCTCCCCCTGTACACTATATATCAGCCTGCAGCCTCCCCTGTACACTATATATCAGCCTGCAGCCTCCCCCTGTACACTATATATCAGCCTGCAGCCTCCCCCTGTACACTATATATCAGCCTGCAGCCTCCCCATGTACACTATATATCAGCCTGCAGCCTCCCCCTGTACACTATATATCAGCCTGCAGCCTCCCCCCTGTACACTATATATCAGCCTGCAGCCTCCCCCTGTACACTATATATCAGCCTGCAGCCTCCCCTGTACACTATATATCAGCCTGCAGCCTCCCCTGTACACTATATATCAGCCTGCAGCCTCCCCCTGTACACTATATATCAGCCTGCAGCCTCCCCCTGTACACTATATATCAGCCTGCAGCCTCCCCCTGTACACTATATATCAGCCTGCAGCCTCCCCTGTACACTATATATCAGCCTGCAGCCTCCCCCTGTACACTATATATCAGCCTGCAGCCTCCCCCTGTACACTATATATCAGCCTGCAGCCTCCCCCTGTACACTATATATCAGCCTGCAGCCTCCCCCTGTACACTATATATCAGCCTGCAGCCTCCCCTGTACACTATATATCAGCCTGCAGCCTCCCCCTGTACACTATATATCAGCCTGCAGCCTCCCCCTGTACACTATATACCCGCAGCCTCCCCTGTACGCTATATATCAGCCTGCAGCCTCCCCCTGTACACTATATATCAGCCTGCAGCCTCCCCCTGTACACTATATATCAGCCTGCAGCCTCCCCCTGTACACTATATATCAGCCTGCAGCCTCCCCCTGTACACTATATATCAGCCTGCAGCCTCCCCCTGTACACTATATATCAGCCTGCAGCCTCCCCCTGTACACTATATATCAGCCTGCAGCCTCCCCCTGTACACTATATATCAGCCTGCAGCCTCCCCCTGTACACTATATATCAGCCTGCAGCCTCCCCCCCCCCCTGTACACTATATATCAGCCTGCAGCCTCCCCCTGTACACTATATATCAGCCTGCAGCCTCCCCCTGTACACTATATATCAGCCTGCAGCCTCCCCCTGTACACTATATATCAGCCTGCAGCCTCCCCCTGTACACTATATATCAGCCTGCAGCCTCCCCCTGTACACTATATATCAGCCTGCAGCCTCCCCCTGTACACTATATATCAGCCTGCAGCCTCCCCCTGTACACTATATATCAGCCTGCAGCCTCCCCTGTACACTATATATCAGCCTGCAGCCTCCCCCCCTGTACACTATATATCAGCCTGCAGCCTCCCCCTGTACACTATATATCAGCCTGCAGCCTCCCCCTGTACACTATATATCAGCCTGCAGCCTCCCCTGTACACTATATATCAGCCTGCAGCCTCCCCCTGTACACTATATATCAGCCTGCAGCCTCCCCCCTGTACACTATATATCAGCCTGCAGCCTCCCCCCTGTACACTATATATCAGCCTGCAGCCTCCCCCTGTACACTATATATCAGCCTGCAGCCTCCCCCTGTACACTATATATCAGCCTGCAGCCTCCCCCTGTACACTATATATCAGCCTGCAGCCTCCCCCTGTACACTATATATCAGCCTGCAGCCTCCCCTGTACACTATATATCAGCCTGCAGCCTCCCCCTGTACACTATATATCAGCCTGCAGCCTCCCCCTGTACACTATATATCAGCCTGCAGCCTCCCCCTGTACACTATATATCAGCCTGCAGCCTCCCCCTGTACACTATATATCAGCCTGCAGCCTCCCCCTGTACACTATATATCAGCCTGCAGCCTCCCCCTGTACACTATATATCAGCCTGCAGCCTCCCCCTGTACACTATATATCAGCCTGCAGCCTCCCCCTGTACACTATATATCAGCCTGCAGCCTCCCCCTGTACACTATATATCAGCCTGCAGCCTCCCCCTGTACACTATATATCAGCCTGCAGCCTCCCCCTGTACACTATATATCAGCCTGCAGCCTCCCCCTGTACACTATATATCAGCCTGCAGCCTCCCCCTGTACACTATATATCAGCCTGCAGCCTCCCCCTGTACACTATATATCAGCCTGCAGCCTCCCCCTGTACACTATATATCAGCCTGCAGCCTCCCCCTGTACACTATATATCAGCCTGCAGCCTCCCCCTGTACACTATATATCAGCCTGCAGCCTCCCCCTGTACACTATATATCAGCCTGCAGCCTCCCCCTGTACACTATATATCAGCCTGCAGCCTCCCCCTGTACACTATATATCAGCCTGCAGCCTCCCCCTGTACACTATATATCAGCCTGCAGCCTCCCCCTGTACACTATATATCAGCCTGCAGCCTCCCCCTGTACACTATATATCAGCCTGCAGCCTCCCCCTGTACACTATATATCAGCCTGCAGCCTCCCCCTGTACACTATATATCAGCCTGCAGCCTCCCCCTGTACACTATATATCAGCCTGCAGCCTCCCCCTGTACACTATATATCAGCCTGCAGCCTCCCCCTGTACACTATATATCAGCCTGCAGCCTCCCCCTGTACACTATATATCAGCCTGCAGCCTCCCCCTGTACACTATATATCAGCCTGCAGCCTCCCCCTGTACACTATATATCAGCCTGCAGCCTCCCCCTGTACACTATATATCAGCCTGCAGCCCTCCCCTGTACACTATATATCAGCCTGCAGCCTCCCCCTGTACACTATATATCAGCCTGCAGCCTCCCCCTGTACACTATATATCAGCCTGCAGCCTCCCCCTGTACACTATATATCAGCCTGCAGCCTCCCCCTGTACACTATATATCAGCCTGCAGCCTCCCCTGTACACTATATATCAGCCTGCAGCCTCCCCCTGTACACTATATATCAGCCTGCAGCCTCCCCTGTACACTATATATCAGCCTGCAGCCTCCCCCTGTACACTATATATCAGCCTGCAGCCTCCCCCTGTACACTATATATCAGCCTGCAGCCTCCCCCTGTACACTATATATCAGCCTGCAGCCTCCCCCTGTACACTATATATCAGCCTGCAGCCTCCCCCTGTACACTATATATCAGCCTGCAGCCTCCCCCTGTACACTATATATCAGCCTGCAGCCTCCCCCTGTACACTATATATCAGCCTGCAGCCCCCCCTGTACACTATATATCAGCCTGCAGCCTCCCCTGTACACTATATATCAGCCTGCAGCCTCCCCCTGTACACTATATATCAGCCTGCAGCCCTCCCCCTGTACACTATATATCAGCCTGCAGCCTCCCCCTGTACACTATATATCAGCCTGCAGCCTCCCCCTGTACACTATATATCAGCCTGCAGCCTCCCCCTGTACACTATATATCAGCCTGCAGCCTCCCCCTGTACACTATATATCAGCCTGCAGCCTCCCCCTGTACACTATATATCAGCCTGCAGCCTCCCCTGTACACTATATATCAGCCTGCAGCCTCCCCCTGTACACTATATATCAGCCTGCAGCCTCCCCCTGTACACTATATATCAGCCTGCAGCCTCCCCCTGTACACTATATATCAGCCTGCAGCCTCCCCCTGTACACTATATATCAGCCTGCAGCCTCCCCCTGTACACTATATATCAGCCTGCAGCCTCCCCCTGTACACTATATATCAGCCTGCAGCCTCCCCCTGTACACTATATATCAGCCTGCAGCCTCCCCCTGTACACTATATATCAGCCTGCAGCCTCCCCTGTACACTATATATCAGCCTGCAGCCTCCCCCTGTACACTATATATCAGCCTGCAGCCTCCCCCTGTACACTATATATCAGCCTGCAGCCTCCCCCTGTACACTATATATCAGCCTGCAGCCCTCCCCCTGTACACTATATATCAGCCTGCAGCCTCCCCCTGTACACTATATATCAGCCTGCAGCCTCCCCTGTACACTATATATCAGCCTGCAGCCTCCCCCTGTACACTATATCAGCCTGCAGCCTCCCCCCTGTACACTATATATCAGCCTGCAGCCTCCCCCTGTACACTATATATCAGCCTGCAGCCTCCCCCTGTACACTATATATCAGCCTGCAGCCTCCCCTGTACACTATATATCAGCCTGCAGCCTCCCCCTGTACAGTATATATCAGCCTGCAGCCTCCCCCTGTACACTATATATCAGCCTGCAGCCTCCCCCTGTACACTATATATCAGCCTGCAGCCTCCCCTGTACACTATATATCAGCCTGCAGCCTCCCCCTGTACACTATATATCAGCCTGCAGCCTCCCCCTGTACACTATATATCAGCCTGCAGCCTCCCCCTGTACACTATATATCAGCCTGCAGCCTCCCCCTGTACACTATATATCAGCCTGCAGCCTCCCCCTGTACACTATATATCAGCCTGCAGCCTCCCCCTGTACACTATATATCAGCCTGCAGCCTCCCCCTGTACACTATATATCAGCCTGCAGCCTCCCCCTGTACACTATATATCAGCCTGCAGCCTCCCCCTGTACACTATATATCAGCCTGCAGCCTCCCCCTGTACACTATATATCAGCCTGCAGCCTCCCCCCCCTGTACACTATATATCAGCCTGCAGCCTCCCCCTGTACACTATATATCAGCCTGCAGCCTCCCCCTGTACACTATATATCAGCCTGCAGCCTCCCCCTGTACACTATATATCAGCCTGCAGCCTCCCCCTGTACACTATATATCAGCCTGCAGCCTCCCCCTGTACACTATATATCAGCCTGCAGCCTCCCCCTGTACACTATATATCAGCCTGCAGCCTCCCCCTGTACACTATATATCAGCCTGCAGCCTCCCCCTGTACACTATATATCAGCCTGCAGCCTCCCCCTGTACACTATATATCAGCCTGCAGCCCTCCCCCTGTACACTATATATCAGCCTGCAGCCTCCCCCTGTACACTATATATCAGCCTGCAGCCTCCCCCTGTACACTATATATCAGCCTGCAGCCTCCCCCTGTACACTATATATCAGCCTGCAGCCTCCCCCCCCCTGTACACTATATATCAGCCTGCAGCCTCCCCCTGTACACTATATATCAGCCTGCAGCCTCCCCCTGTACACTATATATCAGCCTGCAGCCTCCCCCTGTACACTATATATCAGCCTGCAGCCTCCCCCTGTACACTATATATCAGCCTGCAGCCTCCCCCTGTACACTATATATCAGCCTGCAGCCTCCCCTGTACACTATATATCAGCCTGCAGCCTCCCCCTGTACACTATATATCAGCCTGCAGCCTCCCCCTGTACACTATATATCAGCCTGCAGCCTCCCCCTGTACACTATATATCAGCCTGCAGCCTCCCCCTGTACACTATATATCAGCCTGCAGCCTCCCCCTGTACACTATATATCAGCCTGCAGCCTCCCCCTGTACACTATATATCAGCCTGCAGCCTCCCCTGTACACTATATATCAGCCTGCAGCCTCCCCCTGTACACTATATATCAGCCTGCAGCCTCCCCCTGTACACTATATATCAGCCTGCAGCCTCCCCCTGTACACTATATATCAGCCTGCAGCCTCCCCCTGTACACTATATATCAGCCTGCAGCCTCCCCCTGTACACTATATATCAGCCTGCAGCCTCCCCCTGTACACTATATATCAGCCTGCAGCCTCCCCCTGTACACTATATATCAGCCTGCAGCCTCCCCCTGTACACTATATATCAGCCTGCAGCCTCCCCCTGTACACTATATATCAGCCTGCAGCCTCCCCCTGTACACTATATATCAGCCTGCAGCCTCCCCCTGTACACTATATATCAGCCTGCAGCCTCCCCCTGTACACTATATATCAGCCTGCAGCCTCCCCTGTACACTATATATCAGCCTGCAGCCTCCCCCTGTACACTATATATCAGCCTGCAGCCTCCCCCTGTACACTATATATCAGCCTGCAGCCTCCCCCTGTACACTATATATCAGCCTGCAGCCTCCCCCTGTACACTATATATCAGCCTGCAGCCTCCCCCTGTACACTATATATCAGCCTGCAGCCTCCCCCTGTACACTATATATCAGCCTGCAGCCTCCCCCTGTACACTATATATCAGCCTGCAGCCTCCCCCTGTACACTATATATCAGCCTGCAGCCTCCCCCTGTACACTATATATCAGCCTGCAGCCTCCCCTGTACACTATATATCAGCCTGCAGCCTCCCCCTGTACACTATATATCAGCCTGCAGCCTCCCCCTGTACACTATATATCAGCCTGCAGCCTCCCCCTGTACACTATATATCAGCCTGCAGCCTCCCCCTGTACACTATATATCAGCCTGCAGCCTCCCCCTGTACACTATATATCAGCCTGCAGCCTCCCCTGTACACTATATATCAGCCTGCAGCCTCCCCCTGTACACTATATATCAGCCTGCAGCCTCCCCTGTACACTATATATCAGCCTGCAGCCTCCCCCTGTACACTATATATCAGCCTGCAGCCTCCCCTGTACACTATATATCAGCCTGCAGCCTCCCCCTGTACACTATATATCAGCCTGCAGCCTCCCCCTGTACACTATATATCAGCCTGCAGCCTCCCCCTGTACACTATATATCAGCCTGCAGCCTCCCCCTGTACACTATATATCAGCCTGCAGCCTCCCCCTGTACACTATATATCAGCCTGCAGCCTCCCCCTGTACACTATATATCAGCCTGCAGCCTCCCCCTGTACACTATATATCAGCCTGCAGCCTCCCCCTGTACACTATATATCAGCCTGCAGCCTCCCCCTGTACAGTATATATCAGCCTGCAGCCTCCCCCTGTACACTATATATCAGCCTGCAGCCTCCCCCTGTACACTATATATCAGCCTGCAGCCTCCCCCTGTACACTATATATCAGCCTGCAGCCTCCCCCTGTACACTATATATCAGCCTGCAGCCTCCCCCTGTACACTATATATCAGCCTGCAGCCTCCCCCTGTACACTATATATCAGCCTGCAGCCTCCCCCTGTACACTATATATCAGCCTGCAGCCTCCCCCTGTACACTATATATCAGCCTGCAGCCTCCCCTGTACACTATATATCAGCCTGCAGCCTCCCCCTGTACACTATATATCAGCCTGCAGCCTCCCCCTGTACACTATATATCAGCCTGCAGCCTCCCCCTGTACACTATATATCAGCCTGCAGCCTCCCCCTGTACACTATATATCAGCCTGCAGCCTCCCCCTGTACACTATATATCAGCCTGCAGCCTCCCCCTGTACACTATATATCAGCCTGCAGCCTCCCCCTGTACACTATATATCAGCCTGCAGCCTCCCCCTGTACACTATATATCAGCCTGCAGCCTCCCCCTGTACACTATATATCAGCCTGCAGCCTCCCCCTGTACACTATATATCAGCCTGCAGCCTCCCCCTGTACACTATATACCAGCCTGCAGCCTCCCCTGTACACTATATATCAGCCTGCAGCCTCCCCCTGTACACTATATATCAGCCTGCAGCCTCCCCCTGTACACTATATATCAGCCTGCAGCCTCCCCCTGTACACTATATATCAGCCTGCAGCCTCCCCCTGTACACTATATATCAGCCTGCAGCCTCCCCCTGTACACTATATATCAGCCTGCAGCCTCCCCTGTACAGTATATATCAGCCTGCAGCCTCCCCCTGTACACTATATATCAGCCTGCAGCCTCCCCCTGTACACTATATATCAGCCTGCAGCCTCCCCCTGTACACTATATATCAGCCTGCAGCCTCCCCCTGTACACTATATATCAGCCTGCAGCCTCCCCCTGTACACTATATATCAGCCTGCAGCCTCCCCCTGTACACTATATATCAGCCTGCAGCCTCCCCCTGTACACTATATATCAGCCTGCAGCCTCCCCCTGTACACTATATATCAGCCTGCAGCCCTCCCCCTGTACACTATATATCAGCCTGCAGCCTCCCCCTGTACACTATATATCAGCCTGCAGCCTCCCCCTGTACACTATATATCAGCCTGCAGCCTCCCCCTGTACACTATATATCAGCCTGCAGCCTCCCCCTGTACACTATATATCAGCCTGCAGCCTCCCCCTGTACACTATATATCAGCCTGCAGCCTCCCCCTGTACACTATATATCAGCCTGCAGCCTCCCCCTGTACACTATATATCAGCCTGCAGCCTCCCCCTGTACACTATATATCAGCCTGCAGCCTCCCCCTGTACACTATATATCAGCCTGCAGCCTCCCCCTGTACACTATATATCAGCCTGCAGCCTCCCCCTGTACACTATATATCAGCCTGCAGCCTCCCCCTGTACACTATATATCAGCCTGCAGCCTCCCCCCTGTACACTATATATCAGCCTGCAGCCTCCCCCTGTACACTATATATCAGCCTGCAGCCTCCCCCTGTACACTATATATCAGCCTGCAGCCTCCCCTGTACACTATATATCAGCCTGCAGCCTCCCCCTGTACACTATATATCAGCCTGCAGCCTCCCCCTGTACACTATATATCAGCCTGCAGCCTCCCCCTGTACACTATATATCAGCCTGCAGCCTCCCCCTGTACACTATATATCAGCCTGCAGCCTCCCCCTGTACACTATATATCAGCCTGCAGCCTCCCCCTGTACACTATATATCAGCCTGCAGCCTCCCCCTGTACTATATATCAGCCTGCAGCCTCCCCTGTACACTATATATCAGCCTGCAGCCTCCCCCTGTACACTATATATCAGCCTGCAGCCTCCCCCTGTACACTATATATCAGCCTGCAGCCTCCCCCTGTACACTATATATCAGCCTGCAGCCTCCCCCTGTACACTATATATCAGCCTGCAGCCTCCCCCTGTACACTATATATCAGCCTGCAGCCTCCCCTGTACACTATATATCAGCCTGCAGCCTCCCCCTGTACACTATATATCAGCCTGCAGCCTCCCCCTGTACACTATATATCAGCCTGCAGCCTCCCCCTGTACACTATATATCAGCCTGCAGCCTCCCCCTGTACACTATATATCAGCCTGCAGCCCTCCCCCTGTACAGTATATATCAGCCTGCAGCCTCCCCCTGTACACTATATATCAGCCTGCAGCCTCCCCCTGTACACTATATATCAGCCTGCAGCCTCCCCCTGTACACTATATATCAGCCTGCAGCCTCCCCCTGTACACTATATATCAGCCTGCAGCCTCCCCCTGTACACTATATATCAGCCTGCAGCCTCCCCCTGTACACTATATATCAGCCTGCAGCCTCCCCCTGTACACTATATATCAGCCTGCAGCCTCCCCCTGTACACTATATATCAGCCTGCAGCCTCCCCTGTACACTATATATCAGCCTGCAGCCTCCCCCTGTACACTATATATCAGCCTGCAGCCTCCCCCTGTACACTATATATCAGCCTGCAGCCTCCCCCCCCCTGTACACTATATATCAGCCTGCAGCCTCCCCCTGTACACTATATATCAGCCTGCAGCCTCCCCCTGTACACTATATATCAGCCTGCAGCCTCCCCCTGTACACTATATATCAGCCTGCAGCCTCCCCCTGTACACTATATATCAGCCTGCAGCCTCCCCCTGTACACTATATATCAGCCTGCAGCCTCCCCCTGTACACTATATATCAGCCTGCAGCCTCCCCCTGTACACTATATATCAGCCTGCAGCCTCCCCTGTACACTATATATCAGCCTGCAGCCTCCCCCTGTACACTATATATCAGCCTGCAGCCTCCCCTGTACACGTATATATCAGCCTGCAGCCTCCCCCTGTACACTATATATCAGCCTGCAGCCTCCCCCTGTACACTATATATCAGCCTGCAGCCTCCCCCTGTACACTATATATCAGCCTGCAGCCTCCCCCTGTACACTATATATCAGCCTGCAGCCTCCCCCTGTACACTATATATCAGCCTGCAGCCTCCCCCTGTACACATATATATCAGCCTGCAGCCTCCCCCTGTACACTATATATCAGCCTGCAGCCTCCCCCTGTACACTATATATCAGCCTGCAGCCTCCCCTGTACACTATATATCAGCCTGCAGCCTCCCCCTGTACACTATATATCAGCCTGCAGCCTCCCCCTGTACACTATATATCAGCCTGCAGCCTCCCCCTGTACACTATATATCAGCCTGCAGCCTCCCCTGTACACTATATATCAGCCTGCAGCCTCCCCCTGTACACTATATATCAGCCTGCAGCCTCCCCCTGTACACTATATATCAGCCTGCAGCCTCCCCCTGTACACTATATATCAGCCTGCAGCCTCCCCCTGTACACTATATATCAGCCTGCAGCCTCCCCCTGTACACTATATATCAGCCTGCAGCCTCCCCCTGTACACTATATATCAGCCTGCAGCCTCCCCCTGTACACTATATATCAGCCTGCAGCCTCCCCCTGTACACTATATATCAGCCTGCAGCCTCCCCCTGTACACTATATATCAGCCTGCAGCCTCCCCCTGTACACTATATATCAGCCTGCAGCCTCCCCCTGTACACTATATATCAGCCTGCAGCCTCCCCTGTACACTATATATCAGCCTGCAGCCTCCCCCTGTACACTATATATCAGCCTGCAGCCTCCCCCTGTACACTATATATCAGCCTGCAGCCTCCCCTGTACACTATATATCAGCCTGCAGCCTCCCCCTGTACACTATATATCAGCCTGCAGCCTCCCCCTGTACACTATATATCAGCCTGCAGCCTCCCCCTGTACACTATATATCAGCCTGCAGCCTCCCCCTGTACACTATATATCAGCCTGCAGCCTCCCCCTGTACACTATATATCAGCCTGCAGCCTCCCCCCTGTACACTATATATCAGCCTGCAGCCTCCCCCTGTACACTATATATCAGCCTGCAGCCTCCCCCTGTACACTATATATCAGCCTGCAGCCTCCCCCCCTGTACACTATATATCAGCCTGCAGCCTCCCCTGTACACTATATATCAGCCTGCAGCCCCCCCCTCCCCCTGTACACTATATATCTGCCTGCAGCCTCCCCCTGTACACTATATATCAGCCTGCAGCCTCCCCCTGTACACTATATATCAGCCTGCAGCCTCCCCCTGTACACTATATATCAGCCTGCAGCCTCCCCCTGTACACTATATATCAGCCTGCAGCCTCCCCCTGTACACTATATATCAGCCTGCAGCCTCCCCCTGTACACTATATATCAGCCTGCAGCCTCCCCCCTGTACACTATATATCAGCCTGCAGCCTCCCCCTGTACACTATATATCAGCCTGCAGCCTCCCCCTGTACACTATATATCAGCCTGCAGCCTCCCCCTGTACACTATATATCAGCCTGCAGCCTCCCCCTGTACACTATATATCAGCCTGTAGCCTCCCCTGTACACTATATATCAGCCTGCAGCCTCCCCCCTGTACAGTATATATCAGCCTGCAGCCTCCCCCTGTACACTATATATCAGCCTGCAGCCTCCCCTGTACACTATATATCAGCCTGCAGCTGTACACTATATATCAGCCTGCAGCCTCCCCCTGTACACTATATATCAGCCTGCAGCCTCCCCCTGTACACTATATATCAGCCTGCAGCCTCCCCCTGTACACTATATATCAGCCTGCAGCCTCCCCCTGTACACTATATATCAGCCTGCAGCCTCCCCCTGTACACTATATATCAGCCTGCAGCCTCCCCCTGTACACTATATATCAGCCTGCAGCCTCCCCTGTACACTATATATCAGCCTGCAGCCTCCCCCTGTACACTATATATCAGCCTGCAGCCTCCCCCTGTACACTATATATCAGCCTGCAGCCTCCCCCTGTACACTATATATCAGCCTGCAGCCTCCCCCTGTACACTATATATCAGCCTGCAGCCTCCCCCTGTACACTATATATCAGCCTGCAGCCTCCCCCTGTACACTATATATCAGCCTGCAGCCTCCCCCTGTACACTATATATCAGCCTGCAGCCCTCCCCCTGTACACTATATATCAGCCTGCAGCCTCCCCCTGTACACTATATATCAGCCTGCAGCCTCCCCCTGTACACTATATATCAGCCTGCAGCCTCCCCCTGTACACTATATATCAGCCTGCAGCCTCCCCCTGTACACTATATATCAGCCTGCAGCCTCCCCCCTGTACACTATATATCAGCCTGCAGCCTCCCCCTGTACACTATATATCAGCCTGCAGCCTCCCCCTGTACACTATATATCAGCCTGCAGCCTCCCCCTGTACACTATATATCAGCCTGCAGCCTCCCCCTGTACACTATATATCAGCCTGCAGCCTCCCCCTGTACACTATATATCAGCCTGCAGCCTCCCCTGTACACTATATATCAGCCTGCAGCCTCCCCCTGTACACTATATATCAGCCTGCAGCCTCCCCTGTACACTATATATCAGCCTGCAGCCTCCCCCTGTACACTATATATCAGCCTGCAGCCTCCCCCCTGTACACTATATATCAGCCTGCAGCCTCCCCTGTACACTATATATCAGCCTGCAGCCTCCCCCTGTACACTATATATCAGCCTGCAGCCTCCCCTGTACACTATATATCAGCCTGCAGCCTCCCCCTGTACACTATATATCAGCCTGCAGCCTCCCCTGTACACTATATATCAGCCTGCAGCCTCCCCCTGTACACTATATATCAGCCTGCAGCCTCCCCCTGTACACTATATATCAGCCTGCAGCCTCCCCCTGTACACTATATATCAGCCTGCAGCCTCCCCCTGTACACTATATATCAGCCTGCAGCCTCCCCTGTACACTATATATCAGCCTGCAGCCTCCCCTGTACACTATATATCAGCCTGCAGCCTCCCCTGTACACTATATATCAGCCTGCAGCCTCCCCCTGTACACTATATATCAGCCTGCAGCCTCCCCCTGTACACTATATATCAGCCTGCAGCCTCCCCCTGTACACTATATATCAGCCTGCAGCCTCCCCTGTACACTATATATCAGCCTGCAGCCTCCCCCTGTACACTATATATCAGCCTGCAGCCTCCCCCTGTACACTATATATCAGCCTGCAGCCTCCCCCTGTACACTATATATCAGCCTGCAGCCTCCCCCTGTACACTATATATCAGCCTGCAGCCTCCCCTGTACACTATATATCAGCCTGCAGCCTCCCCCTGTACACTATATATCAGCCTGCAGCCTCCCCCTGTACACTATATATCAGCCTGCAGCCTCCCCCTGTACACTATATATCAGCCTGCAGCCTCCCCCTGTACACTATATATCAGCCTGCAGCCTCCCCCTGTACACTATATATCAGCCTGCAGCCTCCCCCTGTACACTATATATCAGCCTGCAGCCTCCCCTGTACACTATATATCAGCCTGCAGCCTCCCCCTGTACACTATATATCAGCCTGCAGCCTCCCCCTGTACACTATATATCAGCCTGCAGCCTCCCCCTGTACACTATATATCAGCCTGCAGCCTCCCCCTGTACACTATATATCAGCCTGCAGCCTCCCCCTGTACACTATATATCAGCCTGCAGCCTCCCCCTGTACACTATATATCAGCCTGCAGCCCTCCCCTGTACACTATATATCAGCCTGCAGCCTCCCCCTGTACACTATATATCAGCCTGCAGCCTCCCCCTGTACACTATATATCAGCCTGCAGCCTCCCCTGTACACTATATATCAGCCTGCAGCCTCCCCCTGTACACTATATATCACCTGCAGCCTCCCCCTGTACACTATATATCAGCCTGCAGCCTCCCCCTGTACACTATATATCAGCCTGCAGCCTCCCCCTGTACACTATATATCAGCCTGCAGCCTCCCCCTGTACACTATATATCAGCCTGCAGCCTCCCCCTGTACACTATATATCAGCCTGCAGCCTCCCCCTGTACAGTATATATCAGCCTGCAGCCTCCCCTGTACACTATATATCAGCCTGCAGCCTCCCCTGTACACTATATATCAGCCTGCAGCCTCCCCCTGTACACTATATATCAGCCTGCAGCCTCCCCCTGTACAGTATATATCAGCCTGCAGCCTCCCCCTGTACACTATATATCAGCCTGCAGCCTCCCCCTGTACACTATATATCAGCCTGCAGCCTCCCCCTGTACACTATATACTATACATCGCCTGCAGCCTCCCCCTGTACACTATATATCAGCCTGCAGCCTCCCCCTGTACAGTATATATCAGCCTGCAGCCTCCCCCTGTACACTATATATCAGCCTGCAGCCTCCCCCTGTACACTATATACCAGCCTGCAGCCTCCCCCTGTACACTATATATCAGCCTGCAGCCTCCCCCTGTACACTATATATCAGCCTGCAGCCTCCCCTGTACACTATATATCAGCCTGCAGCCTCCCCCTGTACACTATATATCAGCCTGCAGCCTCCCCTGTACAGTATATATCAGCCTGCAGCCTCCCCCTGTACACTATATATCAGCCTGCAGCCTCCCCCTGTACACTATATATCAGCCTGCAGCCTCCCCTGTACACTATATATCAGCCTGCAGCCTCCCCCTGTACACTATATATCAGCCTGCAGCCTCCCCTGTACGCTATATATCAGCCTGCAGCCTCCCCCTGTACAGTATATATCAGCCTGCAGCCTCCCCTGTACACTATATATCAGCCTGCAGCCTCCCCCTGTACGCTATATATCAGCCTGCAGCCTCCCCTGTACACTATATATCAGCCTGCAGCCTCCCCCTGTACAGTATATATCAGCCTGCAGCCTCCCCTGTACACTATATATCAGCCTGCAGCCTCCCCCTGTACACTATATATCAGCCTGCAGCCTCCCCTGTACACTATATATCAGCCTGCAGCCTCCCCTGTACACTATATATCAGCCTGCAGCCTCCCCCTGTACAGTATATATCAGCCTGCAGCCTCCCCTGTACACTATATATCAGCCTGCAGCCTCCCCCTGTACAGTATATATCAGCCTGCAGCCTCCCCTGTACACTATATATCACCTGCAGCCTCCCCCTGTACACTATATATCAGCCTGCAGCCTCCCCTGTACACTATATATCAGCCTGCAGCCTCCCCCTGTACACTATATATCAGCCTGCAGCCTCCCCCTGTACACTATATATCAGCCTGCAGCCTCCCCCTGTACACTATATATCAGCCTGCAGCCTCCCCCTGTACACTATATATCAGCCTGCAGCCTCCCCCTGTACAGTATATATCAGCCTGCAGCCTCCCCCTGTACACTATATATCAGCCTGCAGCCTCCCCATGTACACTATATATCAGCCTGCAGCCTCCCCTGTACACTATATATCAGCCTGCAGCCTCCCCTGTACACTATATACTATACATCACCTGCAGCCTCCCCCTGTACACTATATACTATACATCACCTGCAGCCTCCCCCTGTACACTATATACTATACATCGCCTGCAGCCTCCCCATGTACACTATATACTATACATCACCTGCAGCCTCCCCTGTACACTATATACTATACATCGCCTGCAGCCTCCTCCTGTACACTATATACTATACATCACCTGCAGCCTCCCCCTGTACACTATATACTATACATCACCTGCAGCCTCCCCTGTACACTATATACTATACATCACCTGCAGCCTCCCCTGTACACTATATACTATACATCACCTGCAGCCTCCCCCTGTACACTATATACTATACATCTCCTGCAGCCTCCCCCTGTACACTATATACTATACATCACCTGCAGCCTCCCCCTGTACACTATATACTATACATCTCCTGCAGCCTCCCCCTATACACTATATACTATACATCTCCTGCAGCCTCCCCCTGTACACTATATACTATACATCACCTGCAGCCTCCCCCTGTACACTATATATCAGCCTGCAGCCTCCCCCTGTACACTATATACATCACCTGCAGCCTCCCCTGTACACTATACATCACCTGCAGCCTCCCCCTGTACACTATATACTATACATCACCTGCAGCCTCCCCCCTGTACGCTATATATCAGCCTGCAGCCTCCCCTGTACACTATATATCAGCCTGCAGCCTCCCCCTGTACACTATATATCAGCCTGCCCCTGTACGCTATATATCAGCCTGCAGCCTCCCCCTGTACACTATATACTATACATCACCTGCAGCCTCCCCTGTACACTATATATCAGCCTGCAGCCTCCCCTGTACACTATATATCAGCCTGCAGCCTCCCCCTGTACACTATATATCAGCCTGCAGCCTCCCCCTGTACACTATATATCAGCCTGCAGCCTCCCCCTGTACACTATATACTATACATCGCCTGCAGCCTCCCCCTGTACACTATATATCAGCCTGCAGCCTCCCCTGTACAGTATATATCAGCCTGCAGCCTCCCCCTGTACGCTATATATGAGCCTGCAGCCTCCCCCTGTACACTATATATCAGCCTGCAGCCTCCCCTGTACACTATATATCAGCCTGCAGCCTCCCCCTGTACACTATATATCAGCCTGCAGCCTCCCCCTGTACACTATATATCAGCCTGCAGCCTCCCCATGTACACTATATATCAGCCTGCAGCCTCCCCCTGTACACTATATATCAGCCTGCAGCCTCCCCTGTACACTATATATCAGCCTGCAGCCTCCCCCTGTACACTATCTATCAGCCTGCAGCCTCCCCATGTACACTATATATCAGCCTGCAGCCTCCCCCTGTACACTATATACTATACATCACCTGCAGCCTCCCCCTGTACACTATATACTATACATCGCCTGCAGCCTCCCCTGTACACTATATACTATACATCGCCTGCAGCCTCCCCCTGTACACTATATACTATACATCACCTGCAGCCTCCCCCTGTACACTATACATCACCTGCAGCCTCCCCCTGTACACTATATACTATACATCACCTGCAGCCTCCCCCTGTACACTAATACTATACATCACCTGCAGCCTCCCCCTGTACACTATATACTATACATCACCTGCAGCCTCCCCTATACACTATATACTATACATCTCCTGCAGCCTCCCCTGTACACTATATACTATACATCTCCTGCAGCCTCCCCTGTACACTATATACTATACATCACCTGCAGCCTCCCCTGTACACTATATACTATACATCGCCTGCAGCCTCCCCCTGTACACTATATACTATACATCGCCTGCAGCCTCCCCCTGTACACTATATACTATACATCACCTGCAGCCTCCCCCTGTACACTATATACTATACATCACCTGCAGCCTCCCCCTGTACACTATATACTATACATCTCCTGCAGCCTCCCCCTGTACACTATATACTATACATCTCCTGCAGCCTCCCCCTGTACACTATATACTATACATCTCCTGCAGCCTCCCCCTGTACACTATATACTATACATCTCCTGCAGCCTCCCCCCTGTACACTATATACTATACATCTCCTGCAGCCTCCCCCTGTACACTATATACTATACATCACCTGCAGCCTCCCCCTGTACACTATATACTATACATCACCTGCAGCCTCCCCATGTACACTATATATCAGCCTGCAGCCTCCCCCCTGTACACTATATATCTGCCTGCAGCCTCCCCCTGTACACTATATATCAGCCTGCAGCCTCCCCCTGTACACTATATATCAGCCTGCAGCCTCCCCCTGTACAGTATATATCAGCCTGCAGCCTCCCCTGTACGCTATATATCAGCCTGCAGCCTCCCCATGTACACTATATATCAGCCTGCAGCCTCCCCCTGTACACTATATATCAGCCTGCAGCCTCCCCTGTACAGTATATATCAGCCTGCAGCCTCCCCCTGTACACTATATATCAGCCTGCAGCCTCCCCTGTACAGTATATATCAGCCTGCAGCCTCCTCCTGTACACTATATATCAGCCTGCAGCCTCCCCCCTGTACACTATATATCAGCCTGCAGCCTCCCCCTGTACGCTATATATCAGCCTGCAGCCTCCCCTGTACAGTATATATCAGCCTGCAGCCTCCCCCTGTACACTATATATCATCCTGCAGCCTCCCCCTGTACACTATATATCAGCCTGCAGCCTCCCCTGTACACTATATATCAGCCTGCAGCCTCCCCTGTACACTATATATCAGCCTGCAGCCTCCCCTGTACACTATATATCAGCCTGCAGCCTCCCCCTGTACAGTATATATCAGCCTGCAGCCTCCCCCTGTACACTATATATCAGCCTGCAGCCTCCCCCTGTACACTATATATCAGCCTGCAGCCTCCCCTGTACACTATATATCAGCCTGCAGCCTCCCCCTGTACAGTATATATCAGCCTGCAGCCTCCCCCTGTACAGTATATATCAGCCTGCAGCCTCCCCATGTACACTATATACTATACATCGCCTGCAGCCTCCCCCTGTACACTATATACTATACATCGCCTGCAGCCTCCCCCCTGTACACTATATACTATACATCGCCTGCAGCCTCCCCCTGTACACTATATACTATACATCACCTGCAGCCTCCCCCTGTACACTATATACTATACATCTCCTGCAGCCTCCCCCTGTACACTATATACTATACATCTCCTGCAGCCTCCCCCTGTACACTATATATCAGCCTGCAGCCTCCCCCTGTACACTATATACTATACATCTCCTGCAGCCTCCCCCTGTACACTATATACTATACATCGCCTGCAGCCTCCCCCCTGTACACTATATACTATACATCACCTGCAGCCTCCCCCTGTACACTATATACTATACATCACCTGCAGCCTCCCCCTGTACACTATATACTATACATCACCTGCAGCCTCCCCCTGTACACTATATACTATACATCACCTGCAGCCTCCCCCTGTACACTATATACTATACATCACCTGCAGCCTCCCCTGTACACTATATACTATACATCGCCTGCAGCCTCCCCCTGTACACTATATACTATACATCACCTGCAGCCTCCCCCTGTACACTATATACTATACATCACCTGCAGCCTCCCCCTGTACACTATACATCACCTGCAGCCTCCCCCTGTACACTATATACTATACATCACCTGCAGCCTCCCCCTGTACACTATATACTATACATCACCTGCAGCCTCCCCCTGTACACTATATACTATACATCACCTGCAGCCTCCCCCTGTACACTATATACTATACATCACCTGCAGCCTCCCCTGTACACTATATACTATACATCACCTGCAGCCTCCCCCTGTACACTATATACTATACATCACCTGCAGCCTCCCCCTGTACACTATATACTATACATCACCTGCAGCCTCCCCCTGTACACTATACATCACCTGCAGTCTCCCCCTGTACACTATATACTATACATCACCTGCAGCCTCCCCCTGTACACTATATACTATACATCACCTGCAGCCTCCCCCTGTACACTATATACTATACATCACCTGCAGCCTCCCCTGTACACTATATACTATACATCACCTGCAGCCTCCCCCTGTACACTATATACTATACATCACCTGCAGCCTCCCCCTGTACACTATATACTATACATCACCCTGCAGCCTCCCCCTGTACACTATATATCAGCCTGCAGCCTCCCCCTGTACACTATATACTATACATCGCCTGCAGCCTCCCCCTGTACACTATATACTATACATCTCCTGCAGCCTCCCCCTGTACACTATATACTATACATCACCTGCAGCCTCCCCCCTGTACACTATATACTATACATCACCTGCAGCCTCCCCCTGTACACTATATATCAGCCTGCAGCCTCCCCCTGTACACTATATACTATACATCTCCTGCAGCCTCCCCCCTGTACACTATATACTATACATCGCCTGCAGCCTCCCCCCTGTACACTATATACTATACATCGCCTGCAGCCTCCCCCTGTACACTATATACTATACATCACCTGCAGCCTCCCCCTCTACACTATATACTATACATCACCTGCAGCCTCCCCCTGTACACTATATACTATACATCGCCTGCAGCCTCCCCCTGTGCACTATATACTATACATCGCCTGCAGCCTCCCCTGTACACTATATACTATACATCGCCTGCAGCCTCCCCCTGTACACTATATACTATACATCACCTGCAGCCTACCCCTGTACACTATATACTATACATCGCCTGCAGCCTCCCCCTGTACACTATATACTATACATCGCCTGCAGCCTCCCCCTGTACACTATATACTATACATCACCTGCAGCCTACCCTGTACACTATATACTATACATCGCCTGCAGCCTCCCTCTGTACACTATATACTATACATCACCTGCAGCCTCCCCTGTACACTATATACTATACATCACCTGCAGCCTCCCCCTGTACACTATATACTATACATCACCTGCAGCCTCCCCCTGTACACTATATACTATACATCTCCTGCAGCCTCCCCCTGTACACTATACATCACCTGCAGCCTCCCCCCTGTACACTATATATCAGCCTGCAGCCTCCCCCTGTACACTATATACTATACATCGCCTGCAGCCTCCCCCTGTACACTATATATCAGCCTGCAGCCTCCCCCTGTACACTATATACTATACATCACCTGCAGCCCCCCCCCCCTGTACACTATACATCACCTGCAGCCTCCCCCTGTACACTATATACTATACATCTCCTGCAGCCTCCCCCTGTACACTATATACTATACATCGCCTGCAGCCTCCCCCTGTACACTATATACTATACATCTCCTGCAGCCTCCCCCTGTACACTATATACTATACATCGCCTGCAGCCTCCTCCTGTACACTATATACTATACATCTCCTGCAGCCTCCCCCCTATACACTATATACTATACATCACCTGCAGCCTCCCCCTGTACACTATATACTATACATCACCTGCAGCCTCCCCCTGTACGCTATATATCAGCCTGCAGCCTCCCCCTGTACACTATATACTATACATCACCTGCAGCCTCCCCCTGTACGCTATATATCAGCCTGCAGCCTCCCCATGTACACTATATATCAGCCTGCAGCCTCCCCCTGTACACTATATATCAGCCTGCAGACTCCCCCTGTACACTATATATCAGCCTGCAGCCTCCCCCTGTACACTATATACTATACATCGCCTGCAGCCTCCCCCTGTACACTATATACTATACATCACCTGCAGCCTCCCCTGTACACTATATACTATACATCTCCTGCAGCCTCCCCCTGTACACTATATACTATACATCACCTGCAGCCTCCCCCTGTACACTATATACTATACATCACCTGCAGCCTTCCCCTGTACACTATATACTATACATCTCCTGCAGCCTCCCCCTGTACACTATATACTATACATCTCCTGCAGCCTCCCCCTGTACACTATATACTATACATCACCTGCAGCCTCCCCTGTACACTATATACTATACATCTCCTGCAGCCTCCCCCTGTACACTATATACTATACATCACCTGCAGCCTCCCCCTGTACACTATATACTATACATCACCTGCAGCCTCCCCCTGTACACTATATATCAGCCTGCAGCCTCCCCCTGTACACTATATATCAGCCTGCAGCCTCCCCCTGTACACTATATATCAGCCTGCAGCCTCCCCCTGTACACTATACATCGCCTGCAGCCTCCCCCTGTACACTATATACTATACATCACCTGCAGCCTCCCCTGTACACTATATACTATACATCACCTGCAGCCTCCCCCTGTACACTATATACTATACATCTCCTGCAGCCTCCCCCTGTACACTATATACTATACATCTCCTGCAGCCTCCCCTGTACACTATATACTATACATCACCTGCAGCCTCCCCCTGTACACTATATACTATACATCACCTGCAGCCTCCCCCTGTACACTATATATCAGCCTGCAGCCTCCCCCTGTACACTATATACTATACATCGCCTGCAGCCTCCCCCTGTACACTATATATCAGCCTGCAGCCTCCCCCTGTACACTATATACTATACATCACCTGCAGCCTCCCCCTGTACACTATATACTATACATCACCTGCAGCCTCCCCCTGTACACTATATACTATACATCACCTGCAGCCTCCCCCTGTACACTATATACTATACATCACCTGCAGCCTCCCCCTGTACACTATATACTATACATCACCTGCAGCCTCCCCCTGTACACTATATACTATACATCTCCTGCAGCCTCCCCCTGTACACTATATATCAGCCTGCAGCCTCCCCTGTACACTATATATCAGCCTGCAGCCTCCCCCTGTACACTATACATCACCTGCAGCCTCCCCCTGTACACTATATACTATACATCACCTGCAGCCTCCCCCTGTACACTATATACTATACATCACCTGCAGCCTCCCCCTGTACACTATATACTATACATCACCTGCAGCCTCCCCTGTACACTATATACTATACATCACCTGCAGCCTCCCCCTGTACACTATATACTATACATCGCCTGCAGCCTCCCCCTGTACACTATATACTATACATCGCCTGCAGCCTCCCCCTATACACTATATACTATACATCACCTGCAGCCTCCCCCTGTACACTATATACTATACATCACCTGCAGCCTCCCCCCTGTACACTATATACTATACATCTCCTGCAGCCTCCCCCTGTACACTATATACTATACATCACCTGCAGCCTCCCCCTGTATATCACCGTCACTACCTGTGACATCACGGGTCTCTTCCTGAGGCCTGCTGAGGCTGCTGATTGGCCTCAATGATCACGTGACCGTTAAGGCCAATCACCAACTTCAGCAGAACTCAGGTAGAGACCCGTGAGAAGACGCTGGAGCAGAAGGCCCGGACCGTGCTGGGAGGACAGGCGAGTATGATTTTTCTTTTCCCACCTCCCCGGCATATTTAAAATAAAAACTATTTTGCCTTGAGAACCCCTTTAACTGGAAACATTAAGGAGATGAAAGAGGAAACATGAGAGTGGAATATGTGAAACAGAACAGTGGAAATGTGGGGTGATGACATCACAATGGGGGGAGTCACCCACAGACAAGCTAAGTGTGGCGGCATTACCTCAGGATATGAGGAGGATTTATCTCAGGACAGGGTAAATGTGGGGTGATGACATCACAATGGGGGAGTCACCCTCAGACAAGCTAAGTGTGGCAGCATTACCTCAGGATATGAGGAGGATTTACCTCAGGACAGGGTAAATGTGGGGTGATGACATCACAATGGGGGGAGTCACCCTCAGACAAGCTAAGTGTGGCAGCATTACCTCAGGATATGAGGAGGATTCATCTCAGGACAGGGTAAATGTGGGGTGATGATGTCACAATGGGGGAGTCTCCCTCAGACAAGCTAAGTGTGGCGGCATTACCTCAAGATATTAAGAGAATTTACCTCAGGACAGGGTAAATGTGGGGTGATGACGTCACAATGGGGGGAGTCTCCCTCAGACAAGCTAAGTGTGGCGGCATTACCTCAAGATATTAAGAGAATTTACCTCAGGACAGGGTAAATGTGGGGTGATGACGTCACAATGGGGGGGAGTCTCCCTCAGACAAGCTAAGTGTGGCGGCATTACCTCAAGATATTAAGAGAATTTACCTCAGGACAGGGTAAATGTGGGGTGATGACGTCACAATGGGGGGGAGTCTCCCTCAGACAAGCTAAGTGTGGCGGCATTACCTCAAGATATTAAGAGAATTTACCTCAGGACAGGGTAA
>CAMRHE010000889.1:45000-50000 GCA_947044405.1 Leptodactylus fallax
CTGCTAGGAAACCACTGCTAAGGACAGGCAACAAGCACAAGAAGAACACAAGGAATGGACATTAGACCTGTGGAAATCTGGGCTTTGGTCTGATGAGTCCAAATGTGAGATCTTTGGTTCCAACCACCGTGTCTTTGTGCGAGGCAGAAAAGGTGAAGGAATGGACTCTACATGCCTGGTTCCCACCGTGACGCATGGAGGAGGAGGTGTGATGGTGTGGGGGGGCTTTGCTGGGGACACTGGTGGGGATTTATTCTGAACCAGCATGGTTACCACAGCATCTTGCAGCGGCATGCTATTCCATCCGGTTTGCGTTTAGTTGGACCAACAGGACAATGACCCCAAACACACCTCCAGACTGTGTAAGGGCTATGTGACCAAGAAGGAGAGTGATGGGGTGCTACGCCAGATGACCTGGCCGCCACAGTCACCAGACCTGAACCCAATCCAGATGGTTTGGGGTGAGCTGGACCGCAGAGTGAAGGCAAAAGGGCCAACAAGTGCTAAGCATCTCTGGGAACTCCTTCAAGACTGTTGGAAGACCATTTCAGGTGACTACCTCTTGAAGCTCATCAAGAGAATGCCAAGAGTGTGCAAAGCAGTAATCAAAGCAAAAGGTGGCTACTTTGAAGAACCTAGAATAGAAGACATATTTTCAGTTGTGTCACACTTTTTGTTAAGTATATAATTCCACATGTGCTAATTCATAGTTTTGATGCCTTCAGTGTGAATCTACAATTTTTATAGTCATGAAAATACAGAAAACTCTTGGAATGAGAAGGTGTGGCCAAACTTTTGGTCTGTACTGTGTGATATAATGTGCGTGCGTGTATTTATATAATATATACACATGTGCGTATATACGGGGGGATGTCCTGACAGCAGTGGTCGTCCCCGCTTAGTCCTGTCTGCTCTCTCCTTGCAGTTGCTGTCCTTGCCGTGTGTGCCCAGTAGGGGATGGGCCAGCGCAGTTTCCACAGCAGAACAGGTGCCCCCCAGAGACCTGTTTCGTACCAGTGAGTGTAATCCTGTAAGTAATCCAGGGGTCCCCAGACATGGCCCCAGCATAATGCTGTACCCTCCACACATCACTGGGCACAGTGCAGAAAACTACATGGTGCAGCCTCCGAGTAATTCATGATGTAAGGGGTTAATCCCCAGGACATGTGATGTCTGCACCTCCCCTAATATTTAGAAACCACACTGCCCACTCCTGTTAACCACTATTGTCCCAACTGGTACATCACCTGCTGTAATAGCAGTGGCATCCAGCCGCTGTATGTGAGGCTCCCAGACCTGGCAGTGCTATATTACTATAGAGCCGAGTGTATGGCAGGGGTCTCTAGTAATATTGTGATTGTACCATAGACTGTAATACTACTGTACTGTAATCTATAAGCTCCCAGGCCTGGCAGTGCTATAGTACTATAGAGCCGAGTGTATGGCAGGGGTCTCTAGTAATATTGTGATTGTACCATAGACTGTAATACTACTGTACTGTAATCTGTAGGCCCCCAGACCTGGCAGTGCTATAGTACTATAGAGCCGAGTGTATGGCAGGTCTCTCTAGTAATATTGTGATTGTACCATAGACTGTAATACTACTGTACTGTAATCTGTAGGCTCCCAGGCCTGGCAGTGCTATATTACTATAGAGCCGAGTGTATGGCAGGGGTCTCTAGTAATATTGTGATTGTACCATAGACTGTAATACTACTGTACTGTAATCTATAAGCTCCCAGGCCTGGCAGTGCTATAGTACTATAGAGCCGAGTGTATGGCAGGGGTCTCTAGTAATATTGTGATTGTACCATAGACTGTAATACTACTGTACTGTAATCTGTAGGCCCCCAGACCTGGCAGTGCTATAGTACTATAGAGCCGAGTGTATGGCAGGTCTCTCTAGTAATATTGTGATTGTACCATAGACTGTAATACTACTGTACTGTAATCTGTAGGCTCCCAGGCCTGGCAGTGCTATATTACTATAGAGCCGAGTGTATGGCAGGGGTCTCTAGTAATATAGTGATTGTACCATAGACTGTAATACTACTGTACTGTAATCTGTAGGCTCCCAGGCCTGGCAGTGCTATATTACTATAGAGCTGAGTGTATGGCAGTGCTATATTACTATAGAGCCGAGTGTATGGCAGGTCTCTCTAGTAATATTGTGATTGTACCATAGACTGTAATACTACTGTACTGTAATCTGTAGGCTCCCAGGCCTGGCAGTGCTATATTACTATAGAGCTGAGTGTATGGCAGTGCTATATTACTATAGAGCCGAGTGTATGGCAGGTCTCTCTAGTAATATTGTGATTGTACCATAGACTGTAATACTACTGTACTGTAATCTGTAGGCTCCCAGGCCTGGCAGTGCTATAGTACTATAGAGCCGAGTGTATGGCAGGGGTCTCTAGTAATATTGTGATTGTACCATAGACTGTAATACTACTGTACTGTAATCTATAAGCTCCCAGGCCTGGCAGTGCTATAGTACTATAGAGCCGAGTGTATGGCAGGGGTCTCTAGTAATATTGTGATTGTACCATAGACTGTAATACTACTGTACTGTAATCTGTAGGCTCCCAGACCTGGCAGTGCTATAGTACTATAGAGCCGAGTGTATGGCAGGTCTCTCTAGTAATAGTGATTGTACCATAGACTGTAATACTACTGTACTGTAATCTGTAGGCTCCCAGGCCTGGCAGTGCTATAGTACTATAGAGCTGAGTGTATGGCAGTGCTATATTACTATAGAGCCGAGTGTATGGCAGGAACATTATTCTTTCCTTTAATTTCCAAATACATATTAATGTGGGGTAGGTTTATCAAGAGTGGTGTAGTCCGTGCTGGTCTTCATATCTCCTGCACCAGTGGAGGGTGTGCTTCGTTTTTGACAAGGTGTCCACCTCCTTGTCAGTGGTGGCCTGTCAGGGGTGGGTGTCGCGGCTCCCTGTCGTCGTCGTCGTCATCTTCTTCTTCCTAGGGGTGTGTGTCGCGGCTCCCTGTCGTCGTCGTCGTCTTCTTCCTAGGGGTGGGTGTCGCGGCTCCCTGTCGTCGTCTTCTTCCTAGGGGTGGGTGTCGTGGCTCCCTGTCGTCGTCGTCTTCCTAGGGGTGGGTGTCGCGGCTCCCTGTCGTCGTCGTCTTCCTAGGGGTGGGTGTCGCGGCTCCCTGTCGTCGTCGTCGTCGTCTTCCTCCTAGGGGTGGGTGTCATGGCTCCCTGTCGTCGTCGTTTTCGTCTTCCTAGGGGTGGGTGTCGCGGCTCCCTGTCGTCGTCGTCGTCGTCTTCCTAGGGGTGGGTGTTGCGGCTCCCTGTCGTCGTCGTCGTCGTCTTCCTAGGGGTGGGTGTCGCGGCTCCCTGTCGTCGTCTTCTTCCTAGGGGTGGGTGTCGCGGCTCCCCGTCGTCGTCTTCTTCTTCCTAGGGGTGGGTGTCGCGGCTCCCTGTCGTCGTCGTCGTCTTCTTCCTAGGGGTGGGTGTCGCGGCTCCCTGTCGTCGTCGTCTTCCTAGGAGTGGGTGTCGCGGCTCCCTGTCGCGTCGTCGTCGTCGTCGTCGTCTTCCTAGGGGTGGGTGTCGCGGCTCCCTGTCGTCGTCGTCTTCCTCTTCCTAGGGGTGGGTGTCGCGGCTCCCTGTCGTCGTCGTCTTCCTCTTCCTAGGGGTGGGTGTCGCGGCTCCCTGTCGTCGTCGTCTTCGTCTTCCTAGGGGTGGGTGTCGCGGCTCCCTGTCGTCGTCTTCCTAGGGATGGGTGTCGCGGCTCCCTGTCATCGTCTTCCTAGAGGTGGGTGTCGCGGCTCCCTGTCGTCGTCTTCCTAGGGATGGGTGTCGCGGCTCCCTGTCATCGTCTTCCTAGAGGTGGGTGTCGCGGCTCCCTGCTGTCATTGTCTTCCTCTTCCTAGGGGTGGGTGTCGCGGCTCCCTGCTGTCATTGTCTTCCTCTTCCTAGGGGTGGGTGTCGCGGCTCCCTGTCGTCGTCTTCCTCTTCCTAGGGGTGGGTGTCGCGGCTCCCTGTCGTCGTCGTCTTCCTCTTCCTAGGGGTGGGTGTCGCGGCTCCCTGTCGTCGTCTTCTTCCTAGGGGTGGGTGTCGCGGCTCCCCGTCGTCGTCTTCTTCTTCCTAGGGGTGGGTGTCGCGGCTCCCTGTCGTCGTCGTCGTCTTCTTCCTAGGGGTGGGTGTCGCGGCTCCCTGTCGTCGTCGTCTTCCTAGGAGTGGGTGTCGCGGCTCCCTGTCGTCGTCGTCGTCGTCGTCTTCCTAGGGGTGGGTGTCGCGGCTCCCTGTCGTCGTCGTCTTCCTCTTCCTAGGGGTGGGTGTCGCGGCTCCCTGTCGTCGTCGTCTTCCTCTTCCTAGGGGTGGGTGTCGCGGCTCCCTGTCGTCGTCGTCTTCGTCTTCCTAGGGGTGGGTGTCGCGGCTCCCTGTCGTCGTCTTCCTAGGGATGGGTGTCGCGGCTCCCTGTCATCGTCTTCCTAGAGGTGGGTGTCGCGGCTCCCTGTCGTCGTCTTCCTAGGGATGGGTGTCGCGGCTCCCTGTCATCGTCTTCCTAGAGGTGGGTGTCGCGGCTCCCTGCTGTCATTGTCTTCCTCTTCCTAGGGGTGGGTGTCGCGGCTCCCTGCTGTCATTGTCTTCCTCTTCCTAGGGGTGGGTGTCGCGGCTCCCTGTCGTCGTCTTCCTCTTCCTAGGGGTGGGTGTCGCGGCTCCCTGTCGTCGTCGTCTTCCTCTTCCTAGGGGTGGGTGTCGCGGCTCCCTGTCGTCTTCCTCTTCCTAGGGGTGGGTGTCGCGGCTCCCTGTCGTCGTCTTCCTCTTCCTAGGGGTGGGTGTCGCGGCTCCCTGTCGTCGTCGTCTTCCTCTTCCTAGGGGTGGGTGTCGCGGCTCCCTGTCGTCGTCGTCTTCCTCTTCCTAGGGGTGGGTGTCGCGGCTCCCTGTCGTCGTCGTCGTCTTCCTCTTCCTAGGGGTGGGTGTCGCGGCTCCCTGTCGTCGTCTAATTCTTCCTAGAGGTGGATGTCGCGGC
>CAMRHE010000889.1:60000-105000 GCA_947044405.1 Leptodactylus fallax
TATATATACACCACACGCTGCTCGCTCCTCCGGTGTCGGGGTTATATATACACCACACACTACTCACTTCCCTGATTTCTATGACACACAGTTCACCTTCAGGCCTAGCGTGTTGTATGTGACATGTCTTTCAGGATGGCTTCGATGCTCTGGACCCCTTCATCCCGGTGCTGGTGAGCTCGTACAGCGAGAAGGAGTTTGAGAGCTGTTACCAGTATTATATTGATAGAAGATGGCTGCAGCATGAGAAAGGTATAGCCCTGCCCTGTGGCTCCGCCTTTGCTGCATGGATCTGCATATGTGAGCCGTGTACCCATGTTGTATGTACTGAGGTCACTGTTTTGTGCTTTCAGCGCGGACGGAGCAGGGCAAGATGGAGATAATTTTCTTGTCTAACTTCAACCCACGAGAAATGGAGAAGATTTGCACCTTCCTGTGAGTGATGGAGTGAACCGCCACGGGGCCCCACTGCGCTCCTCATAACTGCATCACCTCTGTTCCAGTCCAGATACAGCTTGTCTGCTCGTATGGGGGCACCCCACCGCTCAGCTAACCCTAACTGGAGACATCGGCCACATCATAAGGATCCCGGGAGCTGGAGAGGTACTAGGTGCTCCGCCCTGGTACTAGGTGCTCCGCCTCCATTCCATCAGATGGCAGGGGCAGGTTCAATGGCTGGCACACTCTTATAAACCTTTTTTGTTTTTTATACTCACAGATATGTCCTTTGTTGTTTGATAAATTTTTGTCTTGATTAAAAAAAAATAAAATTCCTTCTGTTGTGTGTACACAGCTGAACGAGCCTCCGGGCCCGACTACAACCAACCCTGACCCTACGGCTCTGTGTTCTCTGGTAGCCTGTATGATTATAACCACTCTGTGCCACAAGGTAATGTGAGAAAGCAGCTCCATGGTGAGCGTACCCCCTCCAGAGCTCTGAACCTGCAGCTCCACAAGAAACACCCCCCCAGCCAGAGCTCTGAACCTGCAGCTCCTCCACAAGAAACACCCCCCCCACTCCAGAGCTCTGCACCTGCAGCTCCAACAGAAAAAAACCCTGCCCCCTCCCTGTCCAGAGCTCTAAACCTACAGCTCGCCAAGGAACACACACCTTACACCCACGGCAGCTCTGGACCTGCAGCTCCACAAGAAACACCCCCACCACCAGAGCTCTGAACCTGCACCTCCACAAGAAACACCCCCCCCCAGTCAGAGCTCTGAACCTGCACCTCCACAAGAAACACCCCTCCTCCCCAACTCTGAACCTGCAGCTCCACAAGAAACACCCCCCCACCAGAGCTCTGAACCTGCACCTCCACCAGAAACACCCTTCCTCCCCAACTCTGAACCCGCAGCTCCACAAGAAACACCCCCCCAGCCAGAGCTCTGAACCTGCAGCTCCACAAGAAACACCCCTCCAGTCAGAGCTCTGAACCTGCTGCTCCACGAGAAACACCCCCCTCTCCAGAGCTCTGAACCTGCAGCTCCACAAGAAACACCCCCCAGCCAGAGCTCAACCTGCAGCTCCACAAGAAACACCCCCCAGCCAGAGCTCTGAACCTGCAGCTCCACAAGAAACACCCCTCCACCAGAGCTCTGAACCTGCAGCTCCACAAGAAACACCCCTCCTCCCCAACTCTGAACCTGCAGCTCCACAAGAAACACCCCCCCACCAGAGCTCTGAACCTGCACCTCCACCAGAAACACCCTTCCTCCCCAACTCTGAACCCGCAGCTCCACAAGAAACACCCCCCCAGCCAGAGCTCTGAACCTGCAGCTCCACAAGAAACACCCCTCCAGTCAGAGCTCTGAACCTGCTGCTCCACGAGAAACACCCCCCTCTCCAGAGCTCTGATCCTGCAGCTCCACAAGAAACACCCCCCCAGCCAGAGCTCAACCTGCAGCTCCACAAGAAACACCCCCCAGCCAGAGCTCTGAACCTGCAGCTCCACAAGAAACACCCCTCCACCAGAGCTCTGAACCTGCAGCTCCACAAGAAACACCCCTCCTCCCCAACTCTGAACCTGCAGCTCTACAAGAAACACACCCCCAGCCAGATCTCTGAACCTGCAGCTCCACAAGAAACACCCCCCCCCCAGCCAGAGCTCTGAACCTGCAGCTCCACAAGCAACACCCCTCCTCCCCAACTCTGAACCTGCAGCTCCACAAGAAACACCCCCCAGCCAGAGCTCTGAACCTGCACCTCCACAAGAAACACCCCTCCTCCCCAACTCTGAACCTGCAGCTCTACAAGAAACACACCCCCAGCCAGAGCTCTGAACCTGCAGCTTCACAAGAAACACCCCCCAGCCAGAGCTCTGAACCTGCAGCTCCACAAGCAACACCCCTCCTCCCCAACTCTGAACCTGCAGCTCCACAAGAAACACCCCCTCAGCCAGAGCTCTGAACCTGCAGCTTCACAAGAAACACCCCTCCTCCCCAACTCTGAACCTGCAGCTCCACAAGAAACACCCCCCCACCAGAGCTCTGAACCTGCACCTCCACCAGAAACACCCTTCCTCCCCAACTCTGAACCCGCAGCTCCACAAGAAACACCCCCCCAGCCAGAGCTCTGAACCTGCAGCTCCACAAGAAACACCCCTCCAGTCAGAGCTCTGAACCTGCTGCTCCACGAGAAACACCCCCTCTCCAGAGCTCTGATCCTGCAGCTCCACAAGAAACACCCCCCCAGCCAGAGCTCAACCTGCAGCTCCACAAGAAACACCCCCCAGCCAGAGCTCTGAACCTGCAGCTCCACAAGAAACACCCCTCCACCAGAGCTCTGAACCTGCAGCTCCACAAGAAACACCCCTCCTCCCCAACTCTGAACCTGCAGCTCTACAAGAAACACACCCCCAGCCAGATCTCTGAACCTGCAGCTCCACAAGAAACACCCCCCCAGCCAGAGCTCTGAACCTGCAGCTCCACAAGAAACACCCCTCCTCCCCAACTCTGAACCTGCAGCTCTACAAGAAACACCCCCCAGCCAGAGCTCTGAACCTGCAGCTCCACAAGAAACACACCCCCCTCCCCAACTCTGAACCTGCAGCTCCACAAGAAACACCCCCCCAGCCAGAGCTCTGAACCTGCAGCTCCACAAGCAACACCCCTCCTCCCCAACTCTGAACCTGCAGCTCCACAAGAAACACCCCCCAGCCAGAGCTCTGAACCTGCACCTCCACAAGAAACACCCCTCCTCCCCAACTCTGAACCTGCAGCTCTACAAGAAACACACCCCCAGCCAGAGCTCTGAACCTGCACCTCCACAAGAAACACCCCTCCTCCCCAACTCTGAACCTGCAGCTCCACAAGAAACACACCCCCAGCCAGAGCTCTGAACCTGCAGCTCCACAAGAAACACACCCCCAGCCACAGCTCTGAACCTGCAGCTCCACAAGAAACACCCCCCCACCAGAGCTCTGAACCTGCAGCTCCACAAGAAACACACCCCCAGCCAGAGCTCTGAACCTGCAGCTCCACAAGAAACACACCCCCAGCCAGAGCTCTGAACCTGCAGCTCCACAAGAAACACCCCCCCACCAGAGCTCTGAACCTGCACCTCCACAAGAAACACCCCTCCTCCCCAACTCTGAAACTGCAGCTCCACAAGAAACACCCCCCACCAGAGCTCTGAACCTGCAGCTCCATAAGAAACCCCCCCAGCCAGAGCTCTGAACCTGCAGCTCCAAAAGAAACACCCCCCACCAGAGCTCTGAACCTGCACCTCCACAAGAAACACCCCTCCTCCCCAGCTCTGAACCTGCACCTCCACAAGAAACACCCCCCCAGTCAGAGCTCTGAACCTGCACCTCCACAAGAAACACCCCTCCTCCCCAACTCTGAACCTGCAGCTCCACAAGAAACACCCCCCACCAGAGCTCTGAACCTGCACCTCCACCAGAAACACCCTTCCTCCCCAACTCTGAACCCGCAGCTCCACAAGAAACACCCCCCCAGCCAGAGCTCTGAACCTGCAGCTCCACAAGAAACACCCCTCCAGTCAGAGCTCTGAACCTGCTGCTTCACGAGAAACACCCCCCTCTCCAGAGCTCTGAACCTGCAGCTCCACAAGAAACACCCCCCCAGCCAGAGCTCAACCTGCAGCTCCACAAGAAACACCCCCCAGCCAGAGCTCTGAACCTGCACCTCCACAAGAAACACCCCTCCTCCCCAACTCTGAACCTGCAGCTCCACAAGAAATGCACCCCCAGCCAGAGCTCTGAACCTGCAGCTCTACAAGAAACACACCCCCAGCCAGATCTCTGAACCTGCAGCTCCACAAGAAACACCCCCCAGCCAGAGCTCTGAACCTGCAGCTCCACAAGCAACACCCCTCCTCCCCAGCTCTGAACCTGCACCTCCACAAGAAACACCCCCCCCAGTCAGAGCTCTGAACCTGCACCTCCACAAGAAACACCCCTCCTCCCCAACTCTGAACCTGCAGCTCCACAAGAAACACCCCCCCACCAGAGCTCTGAACCTGCACCTCCACCAGAAACACCCTTCCTCCCCAACTCTGAACCCGCAGCTCCACAAGAAACACCCCCCCAGCCAGAGCTCTGAACCTGCAGCTCCACAAGAAACACCCCTCCAGTCAGAGCTCTGAACCTGCTGCTCCACGAGAAACACCCCCTCTCCAGAGCTCTGAACCTGCAGCTCCACAAGAAACACCCCCCAGCCAGAGCTCAACCTGCAGCTCCACAAGAAACACCCCCCAGCCAGAGCTCTGAACCTGCAGCTCCACAAGAAACACCCCTCCACCAGAGCTCTTAACCTGCAGCTCCACAAGAAACACCCCTCCTCCCCAACTCTGAACCTGCAGCTCTACAAGAAACACACCCCCAGCCAGATCTCTGAACCTGCAGCTCCACAAGAAACACCCCCCCAGCCAGAGCTCTGAACCTGCAGCTCCACAAGAAACACCCCTCCTCCCCAACTCTGAACCTGCAGCTCCACAAGAAACACCCCCCAGCCAGAGCTCTGAACCTGCAGCTCCACAAGCAACACCCCTCCTCCCCAACTCTGAACCTGCAGCTCCACAAGAAACACCCCCCAGCCAGAGCTCTGAACCTGCACCTCCACAAGAAACACCCCTCCTCCCCAACTCTGAACCTGCAGCTCTACAAGAAACACACCCCCAGCCAGAGCTCTGAACCTGCACCTCCACAAGAAACACCCCTCCTCCCCAACTCTGAACCTGCAGCTCCACAAGAAACACACCCCCAGCCAGAGCTCTGAACCTGCAGCTCCACAAGAAACACACCCCCAGCCACAGCTCTGAACCTGCAGCTCCACAAGAAACACACCCCCAGCCAGAGCTCTGAACCTGCAGCTCCACAAGAAACACACCCCCAGCCAGAGCTCTGAACCTGCAGCTCCACAAGAAACACCCCCCACCAGAGCTCTGAACCTGCACCTCCACAAGAAACACCCCTCCTCCCCAACTCTGAACCTGCAGCTCCACAAGAAACACCCCCCACCAGAGCTCTGAACCTGCAGCTCCATAAGAAACCCCCCCAGCCAGAGCTCTGAACCTGCAGCTCCACAAGAAACCCCCCCCACCAGAGCTCTGAACCTGCACCTCCACAAGAAACACCCCTCCTCCCCAGCTCTGAACCTGCACCTCCACAAGAAACCCCCCCCCAGTCAGAGCTCTGAACCTGCACCTCCACAAGAAACACCCCTCCTCCCCAACTCTGAACCTGCAGCTCCACAAGAAACACCCCCCCACCAGAGCTCTGAACCTGCACCTCCACCAGAAACACCCTTCCTCCCCAACTCTGAACCCGCAGCTCCACAAGAAACACCCCCCCAGCCAGAGCTCTGAACCTGCAGCTCCACAAGAAACACCCCTCCAGTCAGAGCTCTGAACCTGCTGCTTCACGAAAACACCCCCCCCCAGAAACACCCCCCTCCAGAGCTCTGAACCTGCAGCTCCACAAGAAACACCCCCCAGCCAGAGCTCAACCTGCAGCTCCACAAGAAACACCCCCCCAGCCAGAGCTCTGAACCTGCACCTCCACAAGAAACACCCCTCCTCCCCAACTCTGAACCTGCAGCTCCACAAGAAATGCACCCCCAGCCAGAGCTCTGAACCTGCAGCTTCACAAGAAACACCCCCCCAGCCAGAGCTCTGAACCTGCAGCTCCACAAGAAACACCCCTCCTCCCCAACTCTGAACCTGCAGCTCCACAAGAAACACCCCCCCAGCCAGAGCTCTGAACCTGCAGCTTCACAAGAAACACCCCTCCTCCCCAACTCTGAACCTGCAGCTCCACAAGAAACACCCCCCCAGCCAGAGCTCTGAACCTGCAGCTCCACAAGAAACACCCCTCCTCCCCAACTCTGAACCTGCAGCTCCACAAGAAACACCCCCCCAGCCAGAGCTCTGAACCTGCAGCTCCACAAGAAACACCCCCCACCAGAGCTCTGAACCTGCAGCTCCACAAGGAACACCCCCCACCAGAGCTCTGAACCTGCAGCTCCACAAGAAACACCCCTCCTCCCCAACTCTGAACCTGCAGCTCCACAAGAAACACCCCTCCTCCCCAACTCTGAACCTGCAGCTCCACAAGAAACACCCCCCAGCCAGAGCTTTGAACCTGCAGCTCCACAAGAAACACCCCTCCACCAGAGCTCTGAACCTGCAGCTCCACAAGAAACACCCCCCCCAGCCAGAGCTCTGAACCTGCAGCTCCACAAGAAACCCCCCCCCCCAGCCAGAGCTCTGAACCTGCAGCTCCACAAGAAACACCCCCCCAGCCAGAGCTCAACCTGCAGCTCCAGAAGAAACACCCCCCAGCCAGAGCTCTGAACCTGCACCTCCACAAGAAACACCCCTCCTCCCCAACTCTGAACCTGCAGCTCCACAAGAAATGCACCCCCAGCCAGAGCTCTGAACCTGCAGCTTCACAAGAAACACCCCCCCAGCCAGAGCTCTGAACCTGCAGCTCCACAAGCAACACCCCTCCTCCCCAACTCTGAACCTGCAGCTCCACAAGAAACACCCCCCCAGCCAGAGCTCTGAACCTGCAGCTTCACAAGAAACACCCCCCTCCTCCCCAACTCTGAACCTGCAGCTCCACAAGAAACACCCCCCCAGCCAGAGCTCTGAACCTGCAGCTCCACAAGAAACACCCCTCCTCCCCAACTCTGAACCTGCAGCTCCACAAGAAACACCCCCCCAGCCAGAGCTCTGAACCTGCACCTCCACAAGAAACACCCCTCCTCCCCAACTCTGAACCTGCAGCTCTACAAGAAACACACCCCCAGCCAGAGCTCTGAACCTGCAGCTTCACAAGAAACACCCCCCCAGCCAGAGCTCTGAACCTGCAGCTCCACAAGCAACACCCCTCCTCCCCAACTCTGAACCTGCAGCTCCACAAGAAACACCCCCCCAGCCAGAGCTCTGAACCTGCAGCTTCACAAGAAACACCCCTCCTCCCCAACTCTGAACCTGCAGCTCCACAAGAAACACCCCCCCACCAGAGCTCTGAACCTGCACCTCCACCAGAAACACCCTTCCTCCCCAACTCTGAACCCGCAGCTCCACAAGAAACACCCCCCAGCCAGAGCTCTGAACCTGCAGCTCCACAAGAAACACCCCTCCAGTCAGAGCTCTGAACCTGCTGCTCCACGAGAAACACCCCCCTCTCCAGAGCTCTGATCCTGCAGCTCCACAAGAAACACCCCCCCAGCCAGAGCTCAACCTGCAGCTCCACAAGAAACACCCCCCCAGCCAGAGCTCTGAACCTGCAGCTCCACAAGAAACACCCCTCCACCAGAGCTCTGAACCTGCAGCTCCACAAGAAACACCCCTCCTCCCCAACTCTGAACCTGCAGCTCTACAAGAAACACACCCCCAGCCAGATCTCTGAACCTGCAGCTCCACAAGAAACACCCCCCCAGCCAGAGCTCTGAACCTGCAGCTCCACAAGAAACACCCCTCCTCCCCAACTCTGAACCTGCAGCTCTACAAGAAACACACCCCCAGCCAGATCTCTGAACCTGCAGCTCCACAAGAAACACCCCCCCAGCCAGAGCTCTGAACCTGCAGCTCCACAAGCAACACCCCTCCTCCCCAACTCTGAACCTGCAGCTCCACAAGAAACACCCCCCCAGCCAGAGCTCTGAACCTGCACCTCCACAAGAAACACCCCTCCTCCCCAACTCTGAACCTGCAGCTCTACAAGAAACACACCCCCAGCCAGAGCTCTGAACCTGCACCTCCACAAGAAACACCCCTCCTCCCCAACTCTGAACCTGCAGCTCCACAAGAAACACACCCCCAGCCAGAGCTCTGAACCTGCAGCTCCACAAGAAACACACCCCCAGCCACAGCTCTGAACCTGCAGCTCCACAAGAAACACCCCCCCACCAGAGCTCTGAACCTGCAGCTCCACAAGAAACACACCCCCAGCCAGAGCTCTGAACCTGCAGCTCCACAAGAAACACACCCCCAGCCAGAGCTCTGAACCTGCAGCTCCACAAGAAACACCCCCCCACCAGAGCTCTGAACCTGCACCTCCACAAGAAACACCCCTCCTCCCCAACTCTGAAACTGCAGCTCCACAAGAAACACCCCCCACCAGAGCTCTGAACCTGCAGCTCCATAAGAAACCCCCCCAGCCAGAGCTCTGAACCTGCAGCTCCAAAAGAAACACCCCCCACCAGAGCTCTGAACCTGCACCTCCACAAGAAACACCCCTCCTCCCCAGCTCTGAACCTGCACCTCCACAAGAAACACCCCCCCCAGTCAGAGCTCTGAACCTGCACCTCCACAAGAAACACCCCTCCTCCCCAACTCTGAACCTGCAGCTCCACAAGAAACACCCCCCACCAGAGCTCTGAACCTGCAGCTCCACCAGAAACACCCTTCCTCCCCAACTCTGAACCCGCAGCTCCACAAGAAACACCCCCCCAGCCAGAGCTCTGAACCTGCAGCTCCACAAGAAACACCCCTCCAGTCAGAGCTCTGAACCTGCTGCTTCACGAGAAACACCCCCCTCTCCAGAGCTCTGAACCTGCAGCTCCACAAGAAACACCCCCCCAGCCAGAGCTCAACCTGCAGCTCCACAAGAAACACCCCCCCAGCCAGAGCTCTGAACCTGCACCTCCACAAGAAACACCCCTCCTCCCCAACTCTGAACCTGCAGCTCCACAAGAAATGCACCCCCAGCCAGAGCTCTGAACCTGCAGCTCTACAAGAAACACACCCCCAGCCAGATCTCTGAACCTGCAGCTCCACAAGAAACACCCCCCAGCCAGAGCTCTGAACCTGCAGCTCCACAAGCAACACCCCCTCCTCCCCAGCTCTGAACCTGCACCTCCACAAGAAACACCCCCCCAGCCAGAGCTCTGAACCTGCACCTCCACAAGAAACACCCCTCCTCCCCAACTCTGAACCTGCAGCTCCACAAGAAACACCCCCCCACCAGAGCTCTGAACCTGCAGCTCCACAAGAAACACCCCTCCAGCCAGAGCTCTGAACCTGCTGCTCCACAAAACACCCCCCCCAACCCCGCAGCTCCACAAGAAACACCCCCCAGCCAGAGCTCAACCTGCAGCTCCACAAGAAACACCCCCCAGCCAGAGCTCTGAACCTGCAGCTCCACAAGAAACACCCCTCCACCAGAGCTCTGAACCTGCAGCTCCACAAGAAACACCCCTCCTCCCCAACTCTGAACCTGCAGCTCTACAAGAAACACACCCCCAGCCAGATCTCTGAACCTGCAGCTCCACAAGAAACACCCCCCCAGCCAGAGCTCTGAACCTGCAGCTCCACAAGCAACACCCCTCCTCCCCAACTCTGAACCTGCAGCTCCACAAGAAACACCCCCCAGCCAGAGCTCTGAACCTGCACCTCCACAAGAAACACCCCTCCTCCCCAACTCTGAACCTGCAGCTCTACAAGAAACACACCCCCAGCCAGAGCTCTGAACCTGCACCTCCACAAGAAACACCCCTCCTCCCCAACTCTGAACCTGCAGCTCCACAAGAAACACACCCCCAGCCAGAGCTCTGAACCTGCAGCTCCACAAGAAACACACCCCCAGCCACAGCTCTGAACCTGCAGCTCCACAAGAAACACACCCCCAGCCAGAGCTCTGAACCTGCAGCTCCACAAGAAACACACCCCCAGCCAGAGCTCTGAACCTGCAGCTCCACAAGAAACACCCCCCCACCAGAGCTCTGAACCTGCACCTCCACAAGAAACACCCCTCCTCCCCAACTCTGAACCTGCAGCTCCACAAGAAACACCCCCCACCAGAGCTCTGAACCTGCAGCTCCATAAGAAACCCCCCCAGCCAGAGCTCTGAACCTGCAGCTCCACAAGAAACTCCCCCACCACCGAGCTCTGAACCTGCACCTCCACAAGAAACACCCCTCCTCCCCAGCTCTGAACCTGCACCTCCACAAGAAACACCCCCCCCAGTCAGAGCTCTGAACCTGCACCTCCACAAGAAACACCCCTCCTCCCCAACTCTGAACCTGCAGCTCCACAAGAAACACCCCCCCACCAGAGCTCTGAACCTGCACCTCCACCAGAAACACCCTTCCTCCCCAACTCTGAACCCGCAGCTCCACAAGAAACACCCCCCCAGCCAGAGCTCTGAACCTGCAGCTCCACAAGAAACACCCCTCCAGTCAGAGCTCTGAACCTGCTGCTTCACGAGAAACACCCCCCTCTCCAGAGCTCTGAACCTGCAGCTCCACAAGAAACACCCCCCCAGCCAGAGCTCAACCTGCAGCTCCACAAGAAACACCCCCCCAGCCAGAGCTCTGAACCTGCACCTCCACAAGAAACACCCCTCCTCCCCAACTCTGAACCTGCAGCTCCACAAGAAATGCACCCCCAGCCAGAGCTCTGAACCTGCAGCTTCACAAGAAACACCCCCCCAGCCAGAGCTCTGAACCTGCAGCTCCACAAGCAACACCCCTCCTCCCCAACTCTGAACCTGCAGCTCCACAAGAAACACCCCCCCAGCCAGAGCTCTGAACCTGCAGCTTCACAAGAAACACCCCTCCTCCCCAACTCTGAACCTGCAGCTCCACAAGAAACACCCCCCCAGCCAGAGCTCTGAACCTGCAGCTCCACAAGAAACACCCCTCCTCCCCAACTCTGAACCTGCAGCTCCACAAGAAACACCCCCCAGCCAGAGCTCTGAACCTGCAGCTCCACAAGAAACACCCCCCACCAGAGCTCTGAACCTGCAGCTCCACAAGGAACACCCCCCCCCCAGAGCTCTGAACCTGCAGCTCCACAAGAAACACCCCTCCTCCCCAACTCTGAACCTGCAGCTCCACAAGAAACACCCCCCCTCCCCAACTCTGAACCTGCAGCTCCACAAGAAACACCCCCCAGCCAGAGCTTTGAACCTGCAGCTCCACAAGAAACACCCCTCCACCAGAGCTCTGAACCTGCAGCTCCACAAGAAACACCCCCCCCAGCCAGAGCTCTGAACCTGCAGCTCCACAAGAAACACCCCCCCCAGCCAGAGCTCTGAACCTGCAGCTCCACAAGAAACACCCCCCCAGCCAGAGCTCAACCTGCAGCTCCACAAGAAACACCCCCCCAGCCAGAGCTCTGAACCTGCACCTCCACAAGAAACACCCCTCCTCCCCAACTCTGAACCTGCAGCTCCACAAGAAATGCACCCCCAGCCAGAGCTCTGAACCTGCAGCTTCACAAGAAACACCCCCCCAGCCAGAGCTCTGAACCTGCAGCTCCACAAGCAACACCCCTCCTCCCCAACTCTGAACCTGCAGCTCCACAAGAAACACCCCCCCAGCCAGAGCTCTGAACCTGCAGCTTCACAAGAAACACCCCTCCTCCCCAACTCTGAACCTGCAGCTCCACAAGAAACACCCCCCCAGCCAGAGCTCTGAACCTGCAGCTCCACAAGAAACCCCCCTCCTCCCCAACTCTGAACCTGCAGCTCCACAAGAAACACCCCCCCAGCCAGAGCTCTGAACCTGCACCTCCACAAGAAACACCCCTCCTCCCCAACTCTGAACCTGCAGCTCTACAAGAAACACACCCCCAGCCAGAGCTCTGAACCTGCACCTCCACAAGAAACACCCCTCCTCCCCAACTCTGAACCTGCAGCTCCACAAGAAACACACCCCCAGCCAGAGCTCTGAACCTGCAGCTCCACAAGAAACACACCCCCAGCCAGAGCTCTGAACCTGCAGCTCCACAAGAAACACACCCCCAGCCAGAGCTCTGAACCTGCAGCTCCACAAGAAACACACCCCCAGCCAGAGCTCTGAACCTGCAGCTCCACAAGAAACACACCCCCAGCCAGAGCTCTGAACCTGCAGCTCCACAAGAAACACACCCCCAGCCAGAGCTCTGAACCTGCAG
The DNA here is from genome assembly GCA_947044405.1 of Leptodactylus fallax. Classification (NCBI taxonomy): domain Eukaryota; kingdom Metazoa; phylum Chordata; class Amphibia; order Anura; family Leptodactylidae; genus Leptodactylus; species Leptodactylus fallax. The sequence continues at coordinate 72,368 of CAMRHE010000889.1, forward strand.
CTCCACAAGAAACACACCCCCAGCCAGAGCTCTGAACCTGCAGCTCCACAAGAAACACACCCCCAGCCAGAGCTCTGAACCTGCAGCTCCACAAGAAACACACCCCCAGCCAGAGCTCTGAACCTGCAGCTCCACAAGAAACACCCCCCCGCCCGAGCTCTGAACCTGCAGCTCCACAAGAAACACCCCCCCAGCCCGAGCTCTGAACCTGCAGCTCCACAAGAAACACACCCCCAGCCAGAGCTCTGAACCTGCAGCTCCACAAGAAACACCCCCCCACCAGAGCTCTGAACCTGCAGCTCCACAAGAAACACCCCCCCTCCCCAACTCTGAACCTGCAGCTCCACAAGAAACACACCCCCAGCCAGAGCTCTGAACCTGCAGCTCCACAAGAAACACCCCCCCAGCCAGAGCTCTGAACCTGCACCTCCACAAGAAACTCCCCTCCTCCCCAACTCTGAACCTGCAGCTCCACAAGAAACACCCCCAGCCAGAGCTTTGAACCTGCAACTCCACAAGAAACACCCCTCCTCCCCAACTCTGAACCTGCAGATCCACAAGAAACACACCCCCAGCCAGAGCTCTGAACCTGCAGCTCCACAAGAAACACCCCCCCAGCCAGAGCTCTGAACCTGCAGCTCCACAAGAAACACCCCCCAGCCAGAGCTCTGAACCTGCACCTCCACAAGAAACTCCCCTCCTCCCCAACTCTGAACCTGCAGCTCCACAAGAAACACCCCCAGCCAGAGCTTTGAACCTGCAACTCCACAAGAAACATCCCTCCTCCCCAACTCTGAACCTGCAGATCCACAAGAAACACACCCCCAGCTAGAGCTCTGAACCTGCAGCTCCACAAGAAACACCCCCCAGCCAGAGCTCTGAACCTGCAGCTCCACAAGAAACACCCCCCCAGCCAGAGCTCTGAACCTGCAGCTCCACAAGAAACACCCCCCAGCCAGAGCTCTGAACCTGCAGCTCCACAAGAAACACCCCCCACCAGAGCTCTGAACCTGCAGCTCCACAAGAAACACCCCTCCACCAGAGCTCTGAACCTGCAGCTCCACAAGAAACACCCCCCCAGCCAGAGCTCTGAACCTGCAGCTCCACAAGAAACACCCCCCCAGCCAGAGCTCTGAACCTGCAGCTCCACAAGAAACACCCCCCACCAGAGCTCTGAACCTGCAGCTCCACAAGAAACACCCCCCCACCAGAGCTCTGAACCTGCAGCTCCACAAGAAACACCCCTCCTCCCCAACTCTGAACCTGCAGCTCCACAAGAAACACCCCTCCTCCCCAACTCTGAACCTGCAGCTCCACAAAAACACCCCCACCAAGCCTACCCAGCCCCAAAAACACCCCCCCACCCCAGCCCACAAAAACACCCCCCCGCCAGGCTCTGAACCTGCAGCTCCACAAGAAACACCCCCCCAGCCAGAGCTCTGAACCTGCAGCTCCACAAGAAACACCCCCAGCCAGAACTCTGAACCTGCAGCTCCACAAAAAACACCCCTCCTCCCCAACTCTGAACCTGCAGCTCCACAAGAAACACCCCCCCACCGGTGCTCTGAACCTGCAGCTCCACCACAAGAAACACCCCCCCACCAGAGCTCTGAACCTGTAGCTCCACAAGAAACACCCCTCCTCCCCAACTCTGAACCTGCAGCTCCACAAGAAACTCCCCCCCAGCCAGAGCTCTGAACCTGCATCTCCACAAGAAACACCCCTCCTCCCCAATTCTGAACCTGCAGCTCCACAAGAAACACCCTTCCTCCCCAACTCTGAACCTGCAGCTCCACAAGAAACTCCCCCCCAGCCAGAGCTCTGAACCTGCATCTCCACAAGAAACACCCCTCCTCCCCAACTCTGAACCTGCAGCTCCACAAGAAACTCCCCCCCAGCCAGAGCTCTGAACCTGCAGCTCCACAAGAAACACCCCCCCAGCCAGAGCTCTGAACCTGCAGCTTCTCCACAAGAAACACCCCCCGGTCCAGAGCTCTGAACCTGCACCTCCACAAGAAACACCCCCAGCCAGAACTCTGAACCTGCAGCTCCACAAAAAACACCCCTCCTCCCCAACTCTGAACCTGCAGCTCCACAAGAAACACCCCCCCACCGGTGCTCTGAACCTGCAGCTCCACCACAAGAAACACCCCCCCACCAGAGCTCTGAACCTGTAGCTCCACAAAAAACACCCCTCCTCCCCAACTCTGAACCTGCAGCTCCACAAGAAACTCCCCCCCAGCCAGAGCTCTGAACCTGCATCTCCACAAGAAACACCCCTCCTCCCCAATTCTGAACCTGCAGCTCCACAAGAAACACCCCCTCCTCCCCAACTCTGAACCTGCAGCTCCAGAAGAAACTCCCCCCAGCCAGAGCTCTGAACCTGCATCTCCACAAGAAACACCCCTCCTCCCCAACTCTGAACCTGCAGCTCCACAAGAAACTCCCCCCCAGCCAGAGCTCTGAACCTGCAGCTCCACAAGAAACACCCCCCAGCCAGAGCTCTGAACCTGCAGCTCCACAAGAAACACCCCTCCTCCCCAACTCTGAACCTGCAGCTCCACAATTAACACCCCCCCAGCCAGAGCTCTGAACCTGCAGCTTCTCCACAAGAAACACCCCCCGGTCCAGAGCTCTGAACCTGCACCTCCACAAGAAACATCCCCCCGGTCCAGAGCTCTGAACCTGCACCTCCACAAGAAACATCCCCCCAGCCAGAGCTCTGAACCTGCAGCTCACCAAGGAATGCCCCCCCCCCATTCAGAGCTCTGAACCTGCAGCTCCACAAGAAACCCCCCCCCCCCATCAAGAGCTCTGAATCTGCAGCTCACTAAGGAACACTTCCCTCCCCTTCCCAGGCCTCTGGAGATTTCTGTGATAACCGGTAACATGGCGGCGGCCTCTGGTGATGTCTCTAATAACCGGTAACATGGCGGCGGCCTCTGGTGATGTCTCTGATAACCGGTAACATGGCGGCGACCTCTGGTGATGTCTCTGATAACCGGTGACATGGCAGCCTCTGGTGATGTCTCTAATAACCGGTAACATGGCGGCGGCCTCTGGTGATGTCTCTGATAACCGGTGACATGACGGCGGCCTCTGGTGATGTCTCTAATAACCGGTAACATGGCGGCGGCCTCTGGTGATGTTTCTGATAACCGGTAACATGGCGGCGGCCTCTGGTGATGTCTCTGATAACCGGTAACATGGTAGCCTCTGGTGATGTCTCTGATAACCGGTAACATGACGGCGGCCTCTGGTGATGTCTCTAATAACCGGTAACATGGCGGCGGCCTCTGGTGATGTCTCTGATAACCGGTAACATGGCGGCGACCTCTGGTGATGTCTCTGATAACCGGTAACATGGCGGCGGCCTCTGGTGATGTCTCTGATAACCGGTAACATGGTGTCCTCTGGTGATGTCTCTGATAACCGGTGACATGACGGCGGCCTCTGGTGATGTCTCTGATAACCGGTGACATGGCGGCGGCCTCTGGTGATGTTTCTGATAACCGGTGACATGGCGGCGGCCTCTGGTGATGTTTCTGATAACCGGTGACATGACGGCGGCCTCTGGTGATGTCTCTGATAACCGGTGACATGACGGCGGCCTCTGGTGATGTCTCTGATAACCGGTAACATGGCGGCAGCCTCTGGTGATGTCTCTGATAACCGGTAACATGGCGGCCTCTGGTGATGTCTCTGATAACCGGTGACATGACGGCAGCCTCTGGTGATGTCTCTGATAACCGGTGACATGGCGGCCTCTGGTGATGTTTCTGATAACCGGTGACATGACGGCGGCCTCTGGTGATGTCTCTGATAACCGGTGACATGACGGCGGCCTCTGGTGATGTCTCTGATAACCGGTGACATGGCAGCCTCTGGTGATGTCCTGAACCGGAACATGGCGGCGGCCTCTGGTGATGTCTCTGATAACCGGTGACATGGCGGCGGCCTCTGGTGATGTCTCTGATAACCGGTGACATGGCAGCCTCTGGTGATGTCTCTGATAACCGGTAACATGGCGGCGGCCTCTGGTGATGTCTCTGATAACCGGTGACATGGCGGCGGCCTCTGGTGATGTCTCTAATAACCGGTAACATGGTGGCGGCCTCTGGTGATGTCTCTGATAACCGGTAACATGGCAGCCTCTGGAGATGTCTCTGATAACCGGTAACATGGCGGCGGCCTCTGGTGATGTCTCTGATAACCGGTGACATGACGGCGGCCTCTGGTGATGTCTCTGATAACCGGTAACATGGCGGCGGCCTCTGGTGATGTCTCTGATAACCGGTGACATGGCGGCGGCCTCTGGTGATGTCTCTGATAACCGGTGACATGGCGGCGGCCTCTGGTGATGTCTCTGATAACCGGTGACATGGCAGCCTCTGGTGATGTCTCTGATCCTCCGGCGACACGGCGGCGGCCTCTGGTGCGTCTCTGATTGTCGGGGGACATGGCGCCGGGCTCTGGTGATGTCGGGTCTACCAACCGGAAGGGTGGCGGCCTCTGGTGATGTCTCTGATAACCGGTAACATGGCAGCCTCTGGAGATGTCTCTGATAACCGGTAACATGGCGGCCTCTGGTGGTGTCTCGGATAACCGGTGACATGACGGCGGCCTCTGGTGATGTCTCTGATAGCCGGTAACATGGCGGGGGCCTCTGGTGATGTCTCTGATAACCGGTGACATGGCGGCGGCCTCTGGTGACGGTGTCTCTGATAACCGGTGACATGGCGGCGGCCTCTGGTGATGTCTCTGATAACCGGTAACATGGCGGCGACCTTCTCCTCTCGGCGACACTTCCGGACTGATAACGCGTCACTAATTTTGTGGGCGGAGTTATAGCCGTGATTGACGCGGGTCTGACCAATCAGAGGCGGAGGCTGCCCGGCTGTCATGGTTACCGCTGCGGCCTGCTCCTGGTGACTGTGAGGGGCTCACATGGCCGGGTGGGCGGTGAGGGGCGGAGAGGTGGTGACCCTGCAGGGGCTCGGGCGGTATGCGGGAGTCAGGTGGGGGCGCACGGGTGGAACGGGTGTCAGGAGGGGGTGAGGCGAGGGTGTCGGGAGCGGGTGAGGGGTGGTGAGCGGGTGTCAGGAGGGGGTGAGGGGTGTGAGCGGGTGTCAGGAGGGGGTGAGGGGTGGTGAGCGGGTGTCAGGAGCGGGTGAGGGGTGGTGAGCGGGTGTCAGGAGGGGGTGAGGGGTGGTGAACGGGTGTCAGGAGGGGGTGAGGGGTGGTGAGCGGGTGTCAGGAGGGGGGTGAGGGGTGGTGAGGGGGGTGTCAGGAGGGGGTGAGGGGTGGTGAACGGGTGTCAGGAGGGGGTGAGGGGTGGTGAGGGGGTGTCAGGAGCGGATGAGGGGTTGTGACCGGGGTGTCAGGAGGGGGTGAGGGGTGTGAACGGGTGTCAGGAGGGGGTGAGGGGTGGTGAGGGGGGTGTCAGGAGGGGGTGAGGGGTGGTGAGCGGGGTGTCGAGGGGGGAGGGGTGGTGAGCGGGTGTCAGGAGGGGGTGAGGGGTGGTGAGCGGGTGTCAGGAGGGGGTGAGGGGTGGTGAGCGGGTGTCAGGAGGGGGTGAGGGGGTGGTGAGCGGGTGTCAGGGAGGGGGTGAGGGGGTGGTGAGCGGGTGTCAGGAGCGGGTGAGGGGGTGTGAGCGGGTGTCAGGGAGGGGGGGGGGGGGGGTGAGCGGGTGTCAGGAGGGGGTGAGGGGTGGTGAGGCGGGTGTCAGGAGCGGGTGAGGGGTGTGAGCGGGTGTCAGGAGGGGGGGGGGGAGTGTCAGGAGGGGGTGAGGGGTGGTGAGGGGGTGTCAGGGGGTGGGGAGGGGGTGAGGCGGGTGTCAGGAGCGGGTGAGGGGTGGTGAGCGGGTGTCAGGAGGGGGTGAGCGGGTGTAGGGCGGGGAGGGGTGGGGAGCGGGTGGTGAGGGGGGTGTGAGCGGGTGTCAGGAGGGGGTGAGGGGTGGTGAGCGGGTGTCAGGAGCGGATGAGGGGTGTGACCGGGGTTTCACGAGGGGGTAAGGGGTGTGAGCGGGTGTCAGGAGGGGGTGAGGGGTGGTGAGCGGGTGTCAGGAGGGGGTGAGGGGTGGTGAGGGGGTGTCAGGAGCGGGTGAGGGGGTGTCAGGAGCGGGTGAGGGGGGTGTGAGCGGGTGTCAGGAGCGGGTGAGGGGTGGTGAGCGGGTGTCAGGAGCGGATGAGGGGTGGTGAGCGGGTGTCAGGAGGGGGGTGAGGGGGTGGTGAGCGGGTGTCAGGAGCGGATGAGGGGTGTGACCGGGGTTTCACGAGGGGGTAAGGGGTGTGAACGGGTGTCAGGAGCGGGTGAGGGGTGGTGAGCGGGTGTCAGGAGGGGGTGAGCGGGTGTCAGGAGGGGGTGAGCGGGTGTCAGGAGGGGGTGAGGGGTGGTGAGCAGGTCTCAGGAGCGGGTGAGGGGTGGTGAGCGGGTGTCAGGAGCGGATGAGGGGTGTGACCGGGGTTTCACGAGGGGGTAAGGGGTGTGAACGGGTGTCAGGAGCGGGTGAGGGGTGTGAGCGGGTGTCAGGAGCGGATGAGGGGTGTGACCGGGGTTTCACGAGGGGGTAAGGGGTGTGAACGGGTGTCAGGAGCGGGTGAGGGGGTGTGAACGGGTGTCAGGAGCGGGTGAGGGGTGTGAGCGGGTGTCAGGAGGGGGTGAGGGGTGTGAGCGGGTGTCAGGAGGGGGTGAGGGGTGTGAGCGGGTGTCAGGAGGGGGTGAGCAGTTGGTGAGGGGGTGAGCAGTTGGTGAGGGGGTGTGAGCGGGTGTCAGGAGCGGGTGAGGGAGTGTTTGGAGAGTAGGTGGTCTTTGGTGCATGATGAGAGGTCACCGCTGTATTCTATGGATGATGAGAGGTCACTGCTGTATTCTATGGATGATGAGAGGTCACCGCTGTATTCTATGGATGATGAGAGGTCACCGCTGTATTCTATGGATGATGAGAGGTCACCGCTGTATTTTATGGATGATGAGCTGAGAGGTCACCGGTGTAAATTTAGAACCTGCCTGTGACTGCTACTGTACAGGGATGACAAAGGGCGGAACCTTTCACATTTTATATTGCAGGAGGCCGAGTTTTCCCAGAGCCAGAATAGTGAGGTTTGTGGTGACGTCCTCTTCCGACATGGGGTCACTTTGCACGGGGAGGAAACTTACACCCCGCGTCTCATTGCTTTGGAGCTAAAAGGTAAGTGTTGCAGCTCCTCCCCTATATTTACTGCTTTATTGTAGCTCCACCCCTCTCTTTACTGTATTACTACAGCTCCCTCCTCTCCTTACTGTATTACTACAGCTCCCCCTCTCCTTACTGTATTACCACAGCCCCCTCCTCTCCTTACTGTATTACTACAGCTCCCTCCTCTCCTTACTGTATTACTACAGCTTCCTCCTCTCCTCTGTTACTACAGCTTCCCCCCCCCTCCTTACTGTATTACTACAGCTCCCCCTCCTCTCCTTACTGTATTACTACAGCTCCCTCCTCTCCTTACTGTATTACTACAGCTCCCTCCTCTCCTTACTGTATTACTACAGCTCCCTCCTCTCCTTACTGTATTACTACAGCTCCTCCCTCCACACACACCCTCCTCTCCTTACTGTATTACTACAGCTCCCTCCTCCTCCTCTCCTTACTGTATTACTACAGCTCCCCCCCCCTGCTCCCCCTCCTCCTCTCCTTACTGTATTACTACAGCTCCCCTCCTCCCCTCCTTACTGTATTACTACAGCTCCCTCCTCCTCCTCTCCTTACTGTATTACTACAGCTCCCTCCCTCCTCCTCTCCTTACTGTATTACTACAGCTCCCTCCTCCTCCTCTCCTTACTGTATTACTACAGCTCCCTCCTCCTCCTCTCCTTACTGTATTACTACAGCTCCCTCCTCCTCCTCTCCTTACTGTATTACTACAGCTCCCTCCTCCTCCTCTCCTTACTGTATTACTACAGCTCCCTCCTCCTCCTCTCCTTACTGTATTACTACAGCTCCCTCCTCCTCTCCTTACTGTATTACTACAGCTCCTCCTCCTCTCCTTACTGTATTACTACAGCTCCCTCCTCTCCTTCTGTTCTACAGCCCCCCTCCTCCTACTGTATTACTACAGCTCCCCTCCTCTCCTTACTGTATTACTACAGCTCCCTCCTCCTCCTCTCCTTACTGTATTACTACAGCTCCCTCCTCTCCTTACTGTATTACTACAGCTCCCTCCTCTCCTTACTGTATTACTACAGCTCCCCTCCTCCTCTCCTTACTGTATTACTACAGCTCCCTCCTCCTCCTCTCCTTACTGTATTACTACAGCTCCCTCCTCCTCCTCTCCTTACTGTATTACTACAGCTCCCTCCCCTCCCCTGTATACCTCCCTCCTCCTCCTCTCCTTACTGTATTACTACAGCTTCCTCCTCCTCCTCTCCTTACTGTATTACTACAGCTCCCTCCTCCTCTTCTTACTGTATTACTACAGCTCCCTCCTCCTCTCCTTACTGTATTACTACAGCTCCCTCCTCTCCTTACTGTATTACTACAGCTCCCTCCTCCTCCTCTCCTTACTGTATTACTACAGCTTCCTCCTCCTCCTCTCCTTACTGTATTACTACAGCTCCCTCCTCCTCCTCTCCTTACTGTATTACTACAGCTCCCTCCTCCTCTCCTTACTGTATTACTACAGCTCCCTCCTCCTCCTCTCCTTACTGTATTACTACAGCTCCCCCCTCTCCTTACTGTATTACTACAGCTCCCTCCTCTCCTTACTGTATTACTACAGCTTCCTCCTCTCCTTACTGTATTACTACAGCTCCCTCCTCTCCTTACTGTATTACTACAGCTCCCTCCTCCTCCTCTCCTTACTGTATTACTACAGCTTCCTCCTCCTCCTCTCCTTACTGTATTACTACAGCCCTCCCTCCTCCTCCTCTCCTTACTGTATTACTACAGCTCCCTCCTCCTCTCCTTACTGTATTACTACAGCTCCCTCCTCCTCTCCTTACTGTATTACTACAGCTCCCTCCTCCTCCTCTCCTTACTGTATTACTACAGCTCCCTCCCTCCTCTCCTTACTGTATTACTACAGCTTCCTCCTCCTCCTCTCCTTACTGTATTACTACAGCTCCCTCCTCTCCTTACTGTATTACTACAGCTCCCTCCTCCTCCTCTCCTTACTGTATTACTACAGCTCCCTCCTCCTCTCCCTGTTACTGTATTACTACAGCTCCCTCCTCTCCTTACTGTATTACTACAGCTCCCTCCCCTCTCCTTACTGTATTACTACAGCTCCCTCCTCCTCCTCTCCTTACTGTATTACTACAGCTCCCTCCTCCTCCTCTCCTTACTGTATTACTACAGCTCCCTCCTCCTCCTCACTGTATTACTACAGCCCCCTCCCTCCTCTCCTTACTGTATTACTACAGCTCCCTCCTCTCCTTCGAACCCCCCCCCCTGTTACTCAGCTCCCTCCTCTACTGTATTACTACAGCTCCCTCCTCCCTCCTTACTGTATTACTACGCTCCCCCTCCTTCTGTTTACTCCGCTCCCCTCCTCCTCTCCTTACTGTATTACTACAGCTCCCTCCTCCTCCTCTCCTTACTGTATTACTACAGCTTCCTCCTCTCCTTACTGTATTACTACAGCTTCCTCCTCTCCTTACTGTATTACTACAGCTCCCCCCTCCTCTCCTTACTGTATTACTACAGCTCCTCCTCCTCTCCTTACTGTATTACTACAGCTCCCTCCTCCTCCTCTCCTTACTGTATTACTACAGCTCCCTCCTCCTCCTCTCCTTACTGTATTACTACAGCTCCCTCCTCCTCTCCTTACTGTATTACTACAGCTCCCTCTCCTCCTCCTCCTCCTCTCCTTACTGTATTACTACAGCTCCCTCCTCCTCCTCTCCTTACTGTATTACTACAGCTCCCTCCTCCTCCTCTCCTTACTGTATTACTACAGCTCCCTCCTCTCCTTACTGTATTACTACAGCTCCCTCCTCTCCTTACTGTATTACTACAGCTCCCCCCCCCCTGCCCTCCCTCCTCTCCTTACTGTATTACTACAGCTCCCTCCTCCTCCTCTCCTTACTGTATTACTACAGCTCCCCCTCCTCTCCTTACTGTATTACTACAGCTCCCTCCTCTCCTTACTGTATTACTACAGCTCCCTCCTCCTCTGACCCTCCTCCTCTCCTTACTGTATTACTACAGCTCCCTCCTCCCTCTGTATTACTCCCTCCTCCTCCTCTCCTTACTGTATTACTACAGCTCCCTCCTCTCCCTGTAACTACGCTCCCTCCTCTCCTTACTGTATTACTACAGCTCCCTCCTCCTCCTCTCCTTACTGTATTACTACAGCTCCCTCCTCCTCCTCTCCTTACTGTATTACTACAGCTCCCTCCTCCTCCTCTCCTTACTGTATTACTACAGCTCCCTCCTCCTCCTCTCCTTACTGTATTACTACAGCTCCCTCCTCCTCCTCTCCTTACTGTATTACTACAGCTCCCTCCTCCTCCTCTCCTTACTGTATTACTACAGCTCCCTCCTCCTCCTCTCCTTACTGTATTACTACAGCTCCCTCCTCCTCCTCTCCTTACTGTATTACTACAGCTCCCTCCTCCTCCTCTCCTTACTGTATTACTACAGCTCCCTCCTCCTCCTCTCCTTACTGTATTACTACAGCTCCCTCCTCCTCCTCTCCTTACTGTATTACTACAGCTCCCTCCTCCTCCTCTCCTTACTGTATTACTACAGCTCCCTCCTCCTCCTCTCCTTACTGTATTACTACAGCTCCCTCCTCCTCCTCTCCTTACTGTATTACTACAGCTTCCTCCTCTTCTCCTTACTGTATTACTACAGCTCCCTCCACACCTTTATTTTCCTCTGGTGATGAGTTTGGGGAGGGGGCTGTTGATTTTCTTCCCTCCTTTGTAGGAAGTGTTCGATCAGTGAGAGAAGATGGCTGTCTGTATGAGGACAGAGGCACGAGGCACAGCGCCCCAGCCTGGTAAGATGTGTTGAGCTCCTTCTACCTGTCTGCACAGCCTGTGTCAGGGTGTAAGTCTGATGATTTTGTCTTGCTGTGTTACAGGAGAGGGGATGTGAGTGTGCATAAAGCGGACCCCGGCACGCAGCAGGTAAGGCGGGGGCAGGCTCTGTGTAAGTTTGGGGGAGGGGCTGTTCTATCAGTCTGACCTGGAGTCTTGTCTGTTGTCAGGTAGAAGCTGGGACGCCGACCGATTGCTATGATGGTGAGTGGTGGGAGAGGGGTCGGTATGTGGTGGGGTAGGGTAGTTATATTATCACTCTGTGTTTCTCTTCCTATCAGTGGCGTCCCCTTCAGGCAGTACTGAGAAGCCTCCAGCTAGTTGGGGTTGGTCGGACATCATTCAGACACAACTTCATCCTAATTCTCTCTGCATAGTGAACAGTCACAGCCATGGTGGGTGAGTGGAGGCTGGGGCCCGGGGACTTGTCGGCTCGGTGTTGTGGTGACGCCTCATCCATCTACATGGTCATGTTGTAGGGACGGACTGGAGTCATTCAGTCAGGGGGAAGCCATGTTCAAGATGGAAGTGGAGGAGATTGAAGACAGACTGCACTTCTTCACTGAGGAGTGTGACTACTTACAGGTGAGGCGTGGGCCCTGGGCTGGGGGTTTATTGGGACCACTTGTTTACCCCTCCATTCTTGCTGTTTCCAGGGCTTCCAGCTGCTCTGTGATGTACACAATGGCTTCTCGGGAGCGGCGGTGCGGGTGGCCGAGCTCTTACATGACCAGTATCCTGCTCGGGGGATTTTCAGCTTTGGCACATGTCCTGCTCCAGCAGGAGAACAGGTAAGTGATGATGAGAGGGCAGAGGCTAGCTGTGGCCCTGGGGCCAGTGACACTTACCTCCTTGTCTCTTCTAGGACTCATGTAAGGCTGCGTACCAACTCCTGAACTGTGTGTTGGCCCTAGGGCCCCTCAGTAGTCACAGCTCATTCTTCTGTCCACTGTCGCTATCGTCCAGCCTTGGCCGGAGACCGGGCCCTCCCACCATGTTCCCCCATCTGCTGTATGATGTGAGTGGATTGTGACTCTAGCCGTGCATGTGGCTCTTGCCTTGTCTTATGTGTGGCCCCTGTGTTCCAGGCTGCTGCACAGTATCACAGTAGTGCAGTTCTGGCGCTGACGCTGAATACTCTGACTGTTCCTTATCGGACATCGTCCTCTGGCCTCTCCATGTTGCACTTTGCGGAGACGCTGACATTTGGTGGGAGAAAGGTGGGCCCCTGCAGGGTTGGGGTGGCAGGGCTGGGTTTGGAGCAGGCTCCATGGTGTTATAGCTTACTCTTTCCTCAGATGCTCGCTGCTTCCTGTTCAGCGCCGTTCCCGTTGGCGTCAGCCATGTCTCTGCCGGATGCATTGCTCCCTCACCTGAGCTCCGCCCCGTGGTGCTCCGTGTCGCCATGTCCCAGTGACAGTGCAGTCTTCTCCCAGTCTGTGGTCCTGAGAGGGGCCCCAGCGGCTCGGCTGACCAGGTGACTAACCTCCCTATGTAAATGACTAGTGGGTGTGGCTACCTGCGCAAGCCCCTCCCACCACTGAGGCCATAGTTTCTTGTCTCCTCAGTGACCTGCCTGCCGGGACGCGGCCGCCATCCTGTCTGCACACGTGTGAGAGTGGAGTAGAGGTCCTGCAGCGCTATCTGTGTGGCCTGTACCCGCGCACTCTCAGGTAACTACCCCCCTGCCTGCCCCCTGCGGGGGTATCAGAGCAGTACCTTACAATGTTATTTTGTCTCCTGCAGCATGGCTCACCTGTTGGGGGCCCCCTGCACGCTGGGGCCCTCCTTCCCACAGTTCTTTTCTCCATATGTGACTAAAGATGGCTTTATTGCAGCAGAGCCTCAGCCCGAGCCCCCAGGTGAGGACTCTCCCAGGCACTCTAGATTTATAGGGTATATACAGCAAAACGTCTTCAACCATCACAGTTTATTTAAAACCCAAAATATTCATCATTTACAGAAAGTGCAAAGTGCTGAGCACAAGCCCGACCCCCCATTACTTCTATCTACAATCACCCTCTGTCCCTCAGTTGTAGGTCACATCCCGGTACTGGGCGCTCTGCAGACCTCTAGTGCTCTGCACCAGACCCTCCGCAACGTGTGCGATGAGGTCAGCACCGCCAACGTACGGAGATGGCTGAACTTCGCTACAGCCGCTGTGGAGCAGGACGACTTCCGAGAAGCCGTGGACGACGTGCGGAGCCTAGCCCACTGCTACCGGGCGTGGGAGGGCGCTGATGACAGCGACTGAGCCCCATGCCGCTAATCCTCATCCTCCTCCTCAGACACGTTGTCCGTCCCCTCATCTTCATCGTCTGAGCTGGTGATGCTTCCTGTCTGGAAGAGGTTAATGAGCTCCCGGAAACGCTGCGCCACCTGTGGGAGACAGAGCGTAAGGACAGCACCTCCCCCTCCTCTCACTGTATATATGGATTTGTACCCTGTGAATAATAAAGCCGCTTCACCCTGCACCTTGTGCTCACTCACCTCCGCGGGGCTCTTGTTACCCAGCTGGACAGAGATGTCTCTGAAGGTGTCGTTGTGTGCGCCTCGCTCCTGGCACATGGTGAGGATCACACGGTCAGCTTCCCTGCCGCACAAAGGATCAGGGGATGTGTGTATAAAAAAAATATATAAATATATATATATATACACACACACACCTACTACTAATATACCCCCTACTGCCCCTGTATACAGCGCCTTGTACAAGTCTTCAGCCCCCTATAGCAATACTTTGTAGAGTCTCCATTGGCTCCAAGTCTTTTGGGCTCGGTCTCTACCAGCTTTGCACATCTAGAGATGACATTTCTGCCCCTTCTTCTTCGATGGAGCGTCTGAGCAGCAATTTTCATGTCTTGCCACAGATGCGCAATGGGACAAAGGTTAAGGGGTGTGAATACTTTTACAAGCCTCTGTACATATATTACACATACAGTCCCCTCAATGTACACTGACAAAGCAATTATATGTAAGTAATAGAGCCAAAGGTTATTCCGGACAACTGGGCGGAGCCACTATCATCCAGGCCAATCCTTTCAAGGCTGAGACAAGTTTTGTTTCTGCTGCTTTAGTTTTTATATTTGCAGTTATATAAGAGCCATCAGAAAAAAATTCTAAAAAGTCATTCCTTGCCGTGAAAAGAAGCAAAATCCCCATTTTCAGTGCATTTCAGCACGGCCACAAAGTGACCTGATAGATCAGTGATCTACTAGTTCTCAGCTGCCTCGTCCTCACTAACTCTAGGTCATGCAGGTCGGTGCTTGACACCACCATCTTCTTCTGTTGTCCTCCAAGGAAACACATGTAGTGATCGGACAAGGATTCTTGTAAGATTGCCCCTAAATCAACCATTTATCAGATCAGCAAGACCTTCAAGGAGAGGGTCATTTGCTGTGAAGGCTTTAAGGTTTCCAGGACCATCTCTCAAAGAAGATTGAGATGGAGGCAGTGAGGGGTCAGTGTCTACACCCGAGATGGCCTGCAGAGGACTAGGAGATGATATTTCCTCTGATAACGCCCCTTCAGAGTGTTTGGGACATCTGGAAGATTTGTCTAGAGAAGGTGACGTCAACAAGTCCTAGGTCAGGTCAGTGAAGCCTCCAGAGACCATTCATGGGGAGGGGGTGAGCTCACTGCCATCAAGAATCATGTAAACCTCCTGCAGGAGAACATGTCACACTGCAGAAGTGACAACCAAGAGGCTCGGTCAACACAACACTAAATTTGTTCCAAGGCCAAGAAACTCCCCCGTTCCCAAACCCATTGAGAACCTGCGGTCAATCCTCAAAACCTTCGAGCACTGACTAGACAAGAACGGGTTGTCAGGACCGGCCCAGACGCTGGTGCCCCAACCCTGGTATCCAGCATGGCAGGGCGAACCCTGAGAACCTTCTGACTGTACTACAATAACCATATTAACGTCTGACCAAGGACAGTCAAGCAACAAACCCTGTGAAAACTGTCAGCCATGACTGTAGGACTGTGTTGGCACCTCTAGCCTGGATAGAACATGAGATACAGCTGACGTGGAGGTATACAGCAACTCCATCACTAGAGAGGAAACAGGTCCAGTCTGTACAGGCCAAGTTTATCAATCACAACACCCCTGCAGATGATGGGGTCTGGTTGTCAATGACAGGACATGTAATGGGCGCCCCATGTGCCTGGACGGTGGACAAGAAAACTGCGGGATCTGTTTGTGCTTGTTAGAGGATCAAACCATCCCCTGTACTGGTGATTTGTCTGCCATGAGTAGGATCTCTCACCACTACCCTTACTGGCTGGTGGGTAATACACAAAATGAACCCCCTCCTGATTCTCCCCAAGTCTGTCAGCTGGACAAAACGGGGCAGATTTATTACACCTTGGCGATCAGTTTTCTGGACTACAAGATAAAAATAGATGGAATGTTTTTGCAAAAAACCTTTACGTCAGATCTATATCTGAGAGTGATGAAGGCCGGTACTGATACCCCAAGGCCATGGCTAGTAGTCAATGCTCTCTCATCAAGAGGAACACTACCCAAAAGTAGCCTCTTACAGCCTTTCTATAGTATGGGGGAGCAATGATACACCCTCTTGTGGTAAGACCCAGTGTATGATCAGACCACACCTGTAAACACTTACAGATCGGCAGCAATCTGACTTGTGCCCCCTTCCTGGTGAGACGGGGTAAACAATCAGCAGAACAATTGGGGGCACTTACATGTGAGTGATGGCGCCACCACCTACCTAGTCCACACCACGACCTTCTCTCCGCTGGAGCTGACCTTTATGTTCTTGGCACACATGGTCAGGGTCTGCTCCTCTCTTGCAGTGGTCTGAAGGATGGATGGGTCCTCTGGAGTGGGGTTTAGGTGGAGAGAAGTAGACGTTGTGGGCGGAGAACATGGTCCTGAAGCGTCGCACTCGGAAGGGCTGGGACGGAGCTGTGCCTTCTCGACCACCACAGATTTTACAGCTGGAGGTCTCCTTCCTCCCCGGGATGAGCCCCCTCTAGGCTGGTGCCTCACTTTGCCTGCCTCACCTCCGGAGCGCGATCTATGGACTGAGCTGCCGGAGGGTCCCCGAGCACCAGTACTTGGCCGGTCATCAGAGGATGTACTCTTCGTAAGGGTAAGCCGGCTGTCCCCTGCACCAGAAGGAGATGCTTAGTGAAGGTAGAAAGAAACCACTAGACCCCGCACATCCTATCCTAGATTACCCAGCTCACCTGTGTCCTTCATGGCCCCCACATCAGCAGATCTCTGGGATCGACTGTCACAACCCTAAATGTGAAACATGGAGAAGGTGAGTGAGGCACGAGGTACAAGGACCACCCCAGAATCCCATCCAGCACTCACCTTACTAGTACACTGGGTGCACATCCTCCTCTTACAGCGCTTCATCCTCTGCTCCGACCCCACCTCATGACATGAACACAGACACTCCTTCCCCCCATCCGGCCAATCAGCATCCTGCAAACACCACAACATCATGAAGACCCCCTCTAATAGAAGATGGGAGGCTATTGTCAGCCCTTACCTTCTCTGGCCCGTGACTAGAATCTTTCCTCCGCTTACTCCTTGGAGGTGCGGCCACCTTACCCTGCTCCTCCTCCTCCTCCACATCTGGAACCGTCGCTTCTTCAAAACCATCAAACTGAAAGAAAACCATCACTAGTGTGTGTCCTTTACCAGATCCCCCCATCATCATCATCTCGCTAGGTCAGGACTCACTGTGTATTCCTTGTCCTCGGTCCAGTTCATCACCTCGAAGTCCTCCATGCGGCTGGGTGGTGGCCTCAGCTGGTCAAAGAAGAGGGAGAACTCCTCCTGCAGGTGCGTGTGGCCCTTCAGCAGCTGCCACATCTGAGTCTTCAGCTGCAGAGAAACAATCCAGAGTGAACATGGAGCATGGAAGCAGAAAGAGGGGTCTGTGGGAGGGGGTGCGCACCTTCCCTATCTCCTGTAGGGGGCACTCTGCACAGCTCTGAAGCACTTTGATGATCTTCTGATGTTGTGTCGGATTCTCCAGGAAACAAATCTCCAGCTGGCGGAGGAACCTGCGGCTCTTATCGAAGGCTTGCTGCTCCTCAAACTGGTGGGGGAAGAGACATTACATCCAGTGAAGTCACCCCAACCCCATGACTGTTCAGTATGTGATGTGCCCCCGGTCACTGACCAGTCCACACTCCAGAGCTTGTTCCGGCAGCAGAAAAGCAGCAAAGTCTTTGAGGAGCTGGGGCCAGTCGTGCAGGAGCAGCCGCAGACTCTCGTACAGATCCACTGCCGTCTTCCCGTCTGCTTTGGTCTCAAATTCATAGATGAGGTTAAGGAACTGCTGGTATGTGCTGGGGTCAGACTGCAGCGCCTCACGCACCTGTGTGTCAGGACATGAGTGGTCACAGGCTGGTCACACATGACAGGACACTCAGGGGGGCGCACACTACTCACCCTGCTCAGGTAGGACTGTGCGAACGCCATGTCTTTCTGCTCCCTCAGAGGATCTTTAGTCAGGATCTTCTCATCATACAGAAGCAGTAGCTTGGAAGCGTCCTTACTGGCTCGTGTGCGCCCCCTTCTGCTCCGTGCTTTGTGTGGGTTCTGCCCTTTGTTGCCGCTGCCACCACGCCGCCGCTCTGCTGGGAAGAAGCCAATGGATAATTCATCATACACTCGTGATCGGTGGGATGTTGTGAAGGGTGGCACAGTACCTACCTGCTGGGGCCATGTTGGATTCCACTGGAGCTGGTGACGGGACGAGGTGGTCACTGCTCAGCAGCAGCAGCTTCTCCTCATCTCCAGCTTCATCTGTCATTTCTTCTGGCTTCTGAGATGAGCCATCCGCACCCTCTTCCTCCTCCTCTTCCTCAGGTTCAGTGTTCTCCTCCTGGGAGTTGTCCTCCGAGTCTCCCTCCTGGCTCAGGCGTCTCTCTGAAGCCAGCCACGTCAGCTTCTCCATGGTCTCCTGGCAGCAGAGAGAACAGAAGTGTCATCAAGCAGATCAAGGCTTTCCAGCATGCTGGGAGTTGTAGTCCACATTACACAATCCCCCCTTCTCACCTGTAGCTCGGGCACAGACAGCACCGACTCCTCAGAAGATATTTCATCCTCATCCTGGGTTAGGTCATCAAAGTCTTCGTCCTCTTCCTCCTCTGGCACGTCCTTGTCGTTGCCCATGTCCTGGCCATCCGTAGGGCTGAAGGAGTCTCTCTGGGCGCCCACCCCGGGGCTGCTGATCTCCACATCACCATCTGTGGAGGGGGAGGTGTTTTTCGGGGAGTCCCCTGCAGTTTCTGTAGGTTGTTCTTGTCTCACCTCCTCAGGCTCCTCCACTTCTCTTGGTTCCTCCTCAGTCTTTGAGACGGGAGAAGCAGCTAAATTGTGGTGTGGAATGGCTTGCGGACTCTGTGGGGTGACATCAGGCTCCTCCTTACTTGGGGTGACGTGTTTTGTGACATAATCAGATTGGCACACCCCCTGCGGTGGGGTCTCCTCTCCGCCCTCACCTCCTTCCACCTTTATGGTGATTGACACGCACTCCCACTCGTCCTCCTCGGCCTTCTGACTGCTGGCTTCCGGCTGATCCTCGCAGACCTCAGGACATGGTGACACAAGCGTCTGGTTACAGGGAGGCAGGATGGGTGTCTGGCTGAGAGGTACATGGGTCGGATTGAGCAGCACGGTGGTCACCGGCACAGCGCTGCCAGCACTGAGCGGCTGGAGGACGCTACACGTTGTACCCAGACTCATCAGTTTCAAAGCACCATGTGGGACGGCAAAGATGACAGGAGCGGACTGGAGGATGGGAGTCACCCGCCCCCCCAGCGTCTTAGCCTCAACCCCTTTCTTGGGTAAAGCACAAATAAGGGATTTCCTGGCCTTCTGCTCCGCTCCAGGGGGTACACACGGCACTGGGAGGGCTTTACGCCCCGGGGGCAGGATGTTCACTATACCTTGCATGGCCACGGCCGGCTGAACCAGTGGAGGAACCTGCCCTACGATCCTGATGGGAATGGTCGGAGGAGCAGGAGGCTTAGTCACTTGTTTGGGCAGAGGGTTGGGCCTGATGAGCAGCGGCTTCAGGGTGCTCCTCCTCTGACGCCAGGACTTACAGTAGAAACGTCTGGGGAGAGGTTTGAGGGTGAGGGAGACTTGTGGGGGCAGGATGAGCGGGTACCTGGAGTCGGCAGATTTCTTCATTTCTGCCTCTATGCTGCTGAGGCTGGCCTGTAGGGGGAGCACCATGAGTGACGGCATTACCAGAGCACAGCGCGGTGGCTGCTGCCCAGCTACGTACCTTGATCCAGAATGGAAGGCGATGCTTCTCCCTCTCCACTGGGGGGCGGGCATCCTGGGGCAGGACGTTTTCACAGCATCTGCTCAGCGGTGGCAATGCTTTAGTTCTCTTATAAAGCTGTCAATGATACGTTGGGGGCTGTGAGCAGTGACGTGCAGAGCGGCTAACCCCCCACCCCGGCACCCTGCAGGGACCCACCTTGATGATGTTGTCTGGAGCCTTCTTCATGGTGAGGTTCTTGATCCGCACGGTCAGCTGCTGCGCAGTCTTGGCGGTCAGTAAGTATTTGCTGATCAGTTGCTTGGAGTAGTCGAGGCCTTCAAAATGCTTCAACCCTAGAGTAAGTAAACTAACAACGGCGAGTGAGAAGATGGCGGGAGGGGCGGAGTCTGGGGAGGGGCAGAGACTGGGGAGGGGCAGGGCTGGCAGATGCAGCCTTCACTTACTTGTCCTCAGCCTTGGTGAAGAACACCCGGTCCTGCGGTCCCCTGGGCTTCATGGCGCACACCGGCAGCAGCTCTGGGTACATGAAGACTGGGCAGGTGGCCAGGATCCAGGCCGTGTGTTTCGGCAGGTTGGGGACGTCGTTAGCTGCAGAAGGAAGGGGGAGGTGACTTGTCAATCAGCCCCTCCAGTCTTGTAAACTACTACACAGACTGACATCCTCTCCATCTATAGGGTCTGTGCTTGCTGTCGGTGACTGTGGCCTGCTCTGCACAGGAAGGGGGCGCCACCTCTGCTCCAGGGTCAGTGCACACAACAGACTGGACTACATGGCCCAGTCCCCCAAGAGGCGTGGGAATATTATACTTCCATTCATGAGTTCATGACAGCCGGAGGCATCTAGTAGCGGACAGTCCACATACAGCACACCAAAGTTACAGCACTGAGTGACTGTAACAAACCCTCAGCTGGAAGTAGTCAGGATGAGTTTCAGCCTCTAGGGGTCACCATTCATTGACCCCAGGAGCCCACAAACATTATACTAGTCACCCATCCCCCCTCCCCAGTACCAGTTTTCCTCTGTGTTCTGGGGGGCTCAGTGTCTTCTGGGACGTGACTGTGCACCAGAGGGATGAGCTGCAGGGCGTCCTTCAGGTTACAGGCCTGGAACATGCTCTGGAAGTTGTGGTTCACCACGCCGTGGGTCAAGGCCGAGCTTTCTGCAAACGTGGAGAGTTCAGCCTGAGAGACAAAGTGGCAGATGTCAATAACCCCTCCCTCCATGTAGACTGCCCCCAACCCTCAAGTCTGATCCACTAACTCCTCCGTCCATCCACTCCCACCCCTCTCTGTACTCA
Source organism: Leptodactylus fallax (assembly GCA_947044405.1). Taxonomy (NCBI): domain Eukaryota; kingdom Metazoa; phylum Chordata; class Amphibia; order Anura; family Leptodactylidae; genus Leptodactylus; species Leptodactylus fallax. Next base: position 92,979 of record CAMRHE010000889.1, read on the forward strand.
CAGCCCCTCCCCTCTGTCCACTCCCGCCTCTCCCTGTACTCCCACAGCCCGTCCACTCCCGCCTCTCCCTGTACTCCCACAGCCCGTCCACTCCCGCCTCTCCCTGTACTCCCACAGCCCGTCCACTCCCGCCTCTCCCTGTACTGGCACAGCCCGTCCACTCCCGCCTCTCCCTGTACTCCCACAGCCCGTCCACTCCCGCCTCTCCCTGTACTGGCACAGCCCGTCCACTCCCGCCTCTCCCTGTACTGTCACAGCCCGTCCACTCCCGCCTCTCCCTGTAATGTCACAGCCCGTCCACTCCCGCCTCTCCCTGTACTGGCACAGCCCGTCCACTCCCGCCTCTCCCTGTACTCCCACAGCCCGTCCACTCCCGCCTCTCCCTGTACTGGCACAGCCCGTCCACTCCCGCCTCTCCCTGTACTGTCACAGCCCGTCCACTCCCGCCTCTCCCTGTAATGTCACAGCCCGTCCACTCCCCGCCTCTCCCTGTACTGGCACAGCCCGTCCACTCCCGCCTCTCCCTGTACTCCCACAGCCCGTCCACTCCCGCCTCTCCCTGTAATGTCACAGCCCTTCCACTCCCGCCTCTCCCTGTACTGTCACAGCCCGTCCACTCCCGCCTCTCCCTGTACTGTCACAGCCCGTCCACTCCCGCCTCTCCCTGTACTGTCACAGCCCGTCCACTCCCGCCTCTCCCTGTACTGTCACAGCCCGTCCACTCCCGCCTCTCCCTGTACTGTCACAGCCCGTCCACTCCCGCCTCTCCCTGTACTGTCACAGCCCGTCCACTCCCGCCTCTCCCTGTACTGTCACAGCCCGTCCACTCCCCGCCTCTCCCTGTACTCCCACAGCCCGTCCACTCCCGCCTCTCCCTGTACTGGCACAGCCCGTCCACTCCCGCCTCTCCCTGTACTGGCACAGCCCGTCCACTCCCGCCTCTCCCTGTACTCCCACAGCCCGTCCACTCCCGCCTCTCCCTGTACTGGCACAGCCCGTCCACTCCCGCCTCTCCCTGTACTCCCACAGCCCGTCCACTCCCGCCTCTCCCTGTACTGGCACAGCCCGTCCACTCCCGCCTCTCCCTGTACTGTCACAGCCCGTCCACACCCGCCTCTCCCTGTAATGTCACAGCCCGTCCACTCCCCGCCTCTCCCTGTACTGGCACAGCCCGTCCACTCCCGCCTCTCCCTGTACTCCCACAGCCCGTCCACTCCCCGCCTCTCCCTGTAATGTCACAGCCCTTCCACTCCCGCCTCTCCCTGTACTGTCACAGCCCGTCCACTCCCGCCTCTCCCTGTACTGTCACAGCCCTTCCCCTCTGTCCACTCCCGCCCCTCCCTGTACTGTCACAGCCCTTCCCCTCTGTCCACTCCCCGCCCCTCCCTGTACTGTCACAGCCCGTCCACTCCCCGCCCCTCCCTGTACTGGCACAGCCCGTCCACTCCCCGCCTCTCCCTGTAATGTCACAGCCCGTCCACTCCCGCCTCTCCCTGTAATGTCACAGCCCTTCCACTCCCGCCTCTCCCTGTACTGTCACAGCCCGTCCACTCCCGCCTCTCCCTGTACTGTCACAGCCCTTCCCCTCTGTCCACTCCCGCCTCTCCCTGTACTGTCACAGCCCTTCCCCTCTGTCCACTCCCCGCCTCTCCCTGCACCGTCACAGCCCTTCCCCTCTGTCCACTCCCCGCCTCTCCCTGTACTGTCACAGCCCTTCCCCTCTGTCCACTCCCCGCCTCTCCCTGTACTGTCACAGCCCTTCCCCTCTGTCCACTCCCCGCCTCTCCCTGCACAGTCACAGCCCTTCCCCTCTGTCCACTCCCCGCCCCTCCCTGTAATGTCATAGCCCCTCCCAGCGGTGCTCACCAGGTACATATTGGATGTTTCGGCCTCGGTGCGGAGCCTGGGATTCCTGAAGCTCAGGAGGTGGAGCTGCGTCAGGAGCTGGACATGCTGGATGGACATGGATGACGTTACGTTACATGATGTGTGGGTTACGTTCAGGTCATGTGACCAGCTACACTCACCTGCTGCATCTGCTGCTGGAGCCGCTTTCTCTGTGTGGCATCCAGACTCATGATGGGATATGGTTTGGGGGACGGAGGGGACGTGGGCGGCTGCGGGTCTCGGGCAGGAGGCTTCTCCTCTTCAGATTTGGTCATGAGGGATTTCCTCAGGCGTAAATATTCGAGCTGCGCCCGGACCGTGCGATGTTGCTCCGTCAGTAGGGGCTCCTCCAGCCTGAGGGGGCAGCACAGTTCAGGATGTTGCCTGATTGGTATGAATGAGGTCATGTGGGGGCAGCAGCGGTCACCCCAGCATCAGCACAACTCCTCTGAAGAGGGGGTTCTCTTGCCCCAACCTTTATTTACCTCCTTTCCCAAACAGCCGCAGCCCTTCTATGGCTGCTCTGCCCCGTAGACAGGAGGCGCCACCACCACTTGGACTGCACCTTACCTGATGGCCTGGGGGGTGTTGAAGTCTGGCAGCGGCTCCACATTACTGTCCTCGTCGTCTGCTCCAACATCGTCCAAGTGCGAAAGTCCCATCTCATCCTGAAACTGAAAGACACATCTGCAAATCAGCAGCGGGAGAGGGGAGGGGCACCTGGGAATGAGCAGCCAATCAGATGCAGGAGAGGGGAGGGGCACCTGGGAATGAGCAGCCAATCAGACGCAGGAGAGGGGAGGGGCACCTGGGAATGAGCAGCCAATCAGACGCAGGAGAGGGGAGGGGCACCTGGGAATGAGCAGCCAATCAGACACAGGAGAGGGGAGGGGCACCTGGGAATGAGCAGCCAATCAGATGCAGGAGAGGGGAGGGGCACCTGGGAATGAGCAGCCAGCCACAGGAGAGGGGAGGGGCACCTGGGAATGAGCAGCCAGACACAGGAGAGGGGAGGGGCACCTGGGAATGAGCAGCCAATCAGACGCATGAGAGGGGAGGGGCACCTGGGAATGAGCAGCTAATCAGATGGAGAAGGGGAGGGGCCCCACTTAGTAAGGAGCAGCTCAACAACCCCAGAAGGGGAGGGGCACCGATCAGAGGGGTGTGATCAGGTGCACCATCACTCACCGTTTCAAACAGCTCCTCCATCAGCTCGTTCACTTCCTTCTCTGCCATACAAAAACAGAACAAGGTGAGCCACGCCCCTATGACTCCTACACACTGCTCCTCCCCCTCCTGCCCCCACATACTTGTGATCCTCACGGCACGGTCGTTGCGCAGATCCTCTGTGTCCGGTTCGTCCCAGTCTTCCAGGATGTTGTATTCTGGATCATCATCGTCATCTGCTTCATCTGAAACAAGAAATCTGTGTTGGGCCGTGTTCACACCATGAATAGACACTACTGAGCGGTGTAAGGTCGTGTTCACACTGTAGAATTTGGTGCTGACCTTGAGGCAGATTCTGCCCTGAGACCCCGCATTGCAGAAACAGCTTTTATTTGTTGCTGATTTTGATGAAGTTTTTTGAGCCAAAGTCAGGAACGACTACAAGGATCAGGAAGGAGCTCGGCAGGTCTTATAATCCTACCGCCTACATCTCGCACTCCTCCTCCTCCTCCTCCTCCCTTCTGCTCAATACATTCTTGACTTTGGATCGAAAAACCGCAGCGAAATCTGCAACAAAAAAAAAAAGCTATTTCTGCAGTGCGAGGCCTCAGCAGGTAGTGGGGGCAAAGATTAGGACAGGACACAAAATATAAGTGATCAGCCCCAGAACCAGACCCCCCCCCCCCCACACACACACACAGATCAGAACCAGACCCCCCCACACACACACAGATCAGAACCAGACCCCCCCCACACACACACACAGATCAGAACCAGACCCCCCCCACACACACAGATCAGAACCAGACCCCCCCCCACACACACACACAGATCAGAACCAGACCCCCCCCCACACACACACACAGATCAGAACCAGACCCCCCCCCACACACACACACACACACAGATCAGAACCAGACCCCCCCCCCCCCCCACACACACACACACAGATCAGAACCAGACCCCCCCCCACACACACACAGATCAGAACCAGACCCCCCCACACACACACAGATCAGAACCAGACCCCCCCCACACACACAGATCAGAACCAGACCCCCCCCCCACACACACACAGATCAGAACCAGACCCCCCCCCACACACACACACACAGATCAGAACCAGACCCCCCACACACACACAGATCAGAACCAGACCCCCCCCACACACACACAGATCAGAACCAGACCCCCCCCACACACACAGATCAGAACCAGACCCCCCCCCCCACACACACACACAGATCAGAACCAGACCCCCCCCCACACACACACACACACACACAGATCAGAACCAGACCCCCCCCCCACACACACACACACAGATCAGAACCAGACCCCCCCCACACACACACAGATCAGAACCAGACCCCCCCCACACACACAGATCAGAACCAGACCCCCCCACACACACACAGATCAGAACCAGACCCCCCCACACACACACAGATCAGAACCAGACCCCCCCCACACACACAGATCAGAACCAGACCCCCCCCCACACACACACAGATCAGAACCAGACCCCCCTCCACACACACACACACAGATCAGAACCAGACCCCCCCACACACACACAGATCAGAACCAGACCCCCCCCCCACACACACACAGATCAGAACCAGACCCCCCCCACACACACACAGATCAGAACCAGACCCCCCCCACACACACACAGATCAGAACCAGACCCCCCCCCCACACACACACAGATCAGAACCAGACCCCCCCCACACACACACACACACAGATCAGAACCAGACCACCCCCACACACACACACAGATCAGAACCAGACCCCCCCACACACACACAGATCAGAACCAGACCCCCCCCACACACACAGATCAGAACCAGACCCCCCCCCCACACACACAGATCAGAACCAGACCCCCCCCCACACACACACACAGATCAGAACCAGACCCCCCCACACACACACAGATCAGAACCAGACCCCCCCACACACACACAGATCAGAACCAGACCCCCCCCACACACACAGATCAGAACCAGACCCCCCCCACACACACAGATCAGAACCAGACCCCCCCCCCACACACACACACAGATCAGAACCAGACCCCCCCACACACACACAGATCAGAACCAGACCCCCCCACACACACACAGATCAGAACCAGACCCCCCCCCACACACAGATCAGCCCCAGAATGAATTTGAGCCTCATCAGCAGGTGACAGCCAGAGGAGCAGAGCAATCCGAGGGGGCCGCCTGCCCCAATGTTTTGCCAAGTGGATGGGCCCTAAGGGTTAGAGCTGAAGGGGCTGATAACAGCGAGCCCACCTGACAGTGCAGAGGGTTTCTGACCATGGAGGGGCTGCACTCACCCTCGTTCCCCACGTCGTCCTGCATGAGGCCGCGCAGCCAGTTCTTCCAGTTGTCGTCATCGGCCGTGTTGGGTTCATACATGTCGGGGGTGATGTCCGGCGCCCGTAGCTCCGCCTCCAGCTTACCAATGGGCACATCCTTCAGGGGCCGCTTAGAACGAGTGCGGAAGGCGATGAGGCTGTCATCTAGAGACTGGCAGAGGAGGGGGAGGAGTCAGTCACCGCCAAACACCTGAGGGGTGGGGCACCAATGGGGCGGAGCCTACCTGGTAGGAGTCCATAGTGACCAGGTGACTGTCCAGCTCCTCGTCCACGGCGTGCAGCTTCTCCATGAAGGCGCGGTCCTGGATGTCTCTCATCTTGGGGGGCGGCGGGGGCCCCATGGGCACAGACTCCACACCCATGCGTCTCCCTGATGGAGACCCCTGCTGGACAGACCAATGACATCCTGTTATTGGGGAGGTGGTCAAATAGCCCACTAATCCCATCACCATCTACATATTATCCGCCATAATACCTGCAGGCCTTCCTGAGACTCCTCCCCCTGCGACTCAGATAAACGATAGACCCTCAGGAGATTGTGGCCCCGAGGGGAGGATGCCGTGCTCTCCACATCGCTCTCCAGAACGCTCTAGAACAGACATGTGACCGCGTCTATAATGGCAGATAGCTCCGCCCCCAAAGAGTGACCTACCCTGACCTCCCGCAGTGATCTCCCCAGTGTCCCCCCTCACCTCCGTGTCCTCCCGCAGCAGACTTCCACTACCCCCAGTGTCGCCTCCTACTCCCGCACAGTCCTCCCACCACCTACCGCAGTGTCCCCCCCTCACCTCCCAGTAACCTCCCCCAGTGTCCCAACTCACCTTCCGCAGTGTCCTCCCGCAGTGTCCCCCCTCACCTCCCGCAGTGTCCTGCCGCAGTGTCCCCCACTCACCTCCCGCAGTGTCCTGCCGCAGTGTCCCCCACTCACCTCCCGCAGTGTCCTCCCCCACCTCCCGCAGTGTCCTCCCCCACCTCCCGCAGTGTCCTCCCCCACTTCCCGCAGTGTCCTCCCCCACTTCCCGCAGTGTCCCTCCCCGTGTCCCAACTCACCTCCCGCAGTGTCCTTCTGCAGCAACCTTCCACCACCCCGCAGTGTCCCCACTCACCTCCTGCATCAGCCTTCTACTACCCCGCAGTGACCTCCCACAGTGTCCTACCCCAGTGTCCCCCCTCACCTGCAGTGTCCTTCCACTATCCCGCAGTGACCTCCCGCAGTGTCCTTCCGCAGCAACCTTCCACCACCCCGCAGTGTCTCCACTCACCTCCTGCATCAGCCTTCCACTACCCCGCAGTGACCGCCCACAGTGTCCCCCCTCACCTCCTGCAGTGTCCTTCCACTACCCCGCAGTGACCTCCCGCAGTGTCCTCCCGCAGTGTCCTTCCGCCACCCCGCAGTGTCCCCACTCACCTCCTGCATCAGCCTTCCACTACCCCGCAGTGACCTCCCACAGTGTACCCCCTCACCTCCTGCAGTGTCCTTCCACTACCCCGCAGTGACCTCCCGCAGTGTCCTACCGCAGCAACCTTCCACCACCCCGCAGTGTCCCCACCTCCTGCAGTGCCCCCTCCCAACCCCCACCTCCTCGGCTGTCTCATCCTCCTCTTCCTCCTCCGGCTGATACTCCTCATCTGACGAATCCTCTTCTGCCAGGGGAATGTCAACAAACTGAAAGGAAAATGGGGGGGAGAAGTCAGAAAATGGGGGGAGAAGTCAGAAAATGGGGGGAGAAGTCAGAAAATGGGGGGAGAAGTCAGAAAATGGGAGCCATTGCTCTTGTGGCAACTCCACCCTCTTCTCTGGTCTTGTATAAGCAGCCTCAAAGGATTAGCTGTGGACTACTACAACTCCCATCACCACCACTACAACCCCCATCACCTCCCCCCACACCCTCACCTGCTGTTTGCTGCTCTTCTTGATTGGAGACAAATTCCAGGAGGGGATGACCTGAGAGCGAGAAGAGAGTCAGTGACAGAAGCCCCCCCCCCCCCAATCAGTGACAGAAGCCCCCCCCCCCCAATCAGTGACAAACACGCCCCCTTGACGAGCACCCTTTAGGCAGACTGCAGCCAGTGACCACGGGATACGTAACCCGTAAGAGAATCCCTACAAGAGAGGAGGTGAGACTGCAGCCAGTGACCACGGGATACGTAACCGGTAAAAGAATCCCTACATGAGAGGAGGTGAGACTGCAGCCAGTGATCACGGGATACGTAACCGGTAAAAGAATCCCTACAAGAGAGGAGGTGAGACTGCAGCCAGTGATCACGGGATACGTAACCGGTAATAGAATCCCTACAAGAGAGGAGGTGAGACTGCAGCCAGTGACCACGGGATAGATACGTAACCAGTAAGAGAATCCCTACAAGAGAGGAGGTGAGACTTCAGCCAGTGACCATGGGATACGTAACCAGTAAAAGAATCCCTACAAGAGGAGGTGAGACTGCAGCCAGTGATCACGGGATACGTAACCAGTAAGAGAATCCCTACAAGAGAGGAGGTGAGACTGCAGCCAGTGACCACGGGATACGTAACCAGTAAGAGAATCCCTACAAGAGAGGAGGTGAGACTGCAGCCAGTGACCACGGGATAGATACGTAACCAGTAAGAGAATCCCTACAAGAGAGGAGGTGAGACTGCAGCCAGTGATCACGGGATACGTAACCAGTAAGAGAATCCCTACAAGAGAGGAGGTGAGACTGCAGCCAGTGACCACGGGATAGATACGTAACCAGTAAGAGAATCCCTACAAGAGAGGAGGTGAGACTGCAGCCAGTGATCACGGGATACGTAACCAGTAAAAGAATCCCTACAAGAGAGGAGGTGAGACTGCAGCCAGTGACCATGGGATACGTAACCAGTAAAAGAATCCCTACAAGAGAGGAGGTGAGACTGCAGCCAGTGATCACGGGATACGTAACCAGTAAGAGAATCCCTACAAGAGAGGAGGTGAGACTGCAGCCAGTGACCACGGGATACGTAACCGGTAAGAGAATCCCTACAAGAGAGGAGGTGAGACTGCAGCCAGTGACCACAGGATACGTAACCAGTAACAGAATCCCTACAAGAGAGGAGGTGAGACTGCAGTCAGTGACCATGGGATACGTAACCGGTAAGAGAATCCCTACAAGAGAGGAGGTGAGACTGCAGCCAGTGACCACAGGATACGTAACCAGTAACAGAATCCCTACAAGAGAGGAGGTGAGACTGCAGCCAGTGACCACGGGATACGTAACCATTAAAAGAATCCCTACAAGAGAGGAGGTGAGACTGCAGCCAGTGACCACAGGATACGTAACCAGTAACAGAATCCCTACAAGAGAGGAGGTGAGACTGCAGCCAGTGATCACGGGATACGTAACCAGTAAGAGAATCCCTACAAGAGAGGAGGTGAGACTGCAGCCAGTGACCACGGGATACGTAACCGGTAAGAGAATCCCTACAAGAGAGGAGGTGAGACTGCAGCCAGTGACCACAGGATACGTAACCAGTAACAGAATCCCTACAAGAGAGGAGGTGAGACTGCAGCCAGTGATCACGGGATACGTAACCGGTAATAGAATCCCTACAAGAGAGGAGGTGAGACTGCAGCCAGTGACCACGGGATAGATACGTAACCAGTAAGAGAATCCCTACAAGAGAGGAGGTGAGACTGCAGCCAGTGACCATGGGATACGTAACCAGTAAAAGAATCCCTACAAGAGAGGAGGTGAGACTGCAGCCAGAGACCACAGGATACGTAACCAGTAAGAGAATCCCTACAAGAGAGGAGGTGAGACTGCAGCCAGTGATCACGGGATACGTAACCAGTAAGAGAATCCCTACAAGAGAGGAGGTGAGACTGCAGCCAGTGACCACGGGATACGTAATCAGTAAGAGAATCCCTACAAGAGAGGAGGTGAGACTGCAGCCAGTGACCATGGGATACGTAACCGGTAAGAGAATCCCTACAAGAGAGGAGGTGAGACTGCAGCCAGTGACCACAGGATACGTAACCAGTAACAGAATCCCTACAAGAGAGGAGGTGAGACTGCAGCCAGTGACCACAGGATACGTAACCAGTAACAGAATCCCTACAAGAGAGGAGGTGAGACTGCAGCCAGTGACCACGGGATACGTAACCAGTAGCCCCCCGCCCCCACAGTCAGTAACAGAGCCCCACCCCCTCTTCCCCCACAGGAGGGCCACCCCCAGTCAGTGACAACCCCCCGTTACTTACCACACCTTTCTCCACAACTTCCTTTAGCTTTGATCGAGTCATTTTAGGTTCCTGAAAAGCATAAGAGAAAACTAGGAGGAGCCTCGTCTACTGCTCTGTTATCAGCCAATATAATCCTATACATATATCTATAGTCATGTCAGGGCGGTCACTTACAAAGAGCGGTAGGCCCTCGGTCTCAGTGATGGCAGCTTTCATCATGGCCACGACATGCTCATTGGTGATCACCTCCTGTAAAGTCATAACATGCACAAAGTTACACATGTACTACAACCCTCAGCATCCACCTGCACTCACTGCCAAGTTACTCACATGGAGGATATTGCGGACATTGACTGCCGTCAGATTGTGCTGTTTGGCTCCGTCCTCCAGGGCCCGGTCCAGATCCTGGTCCACGTCGCAGGTCACCGGCTCCTCCTCCTTGTGTTCTCGCTTCCTCTTACCAAGAGGTCGCTTCATTTTTTTTCTATTCGTTTCATCTGAACCGTCCTCATCTAAAATGATAAACCACACCTTTAAAGCCCTGCCCAGGAGCAGCCACAGGGGCACTCTGCTTCCTTAAAGACCTGCCCAAGAAAAGCTCCCGACCCTTCGCTCGCTTCAAGCCCGAACCAGGAGGAGCCACAATGGCCTTCCTTCACTAAAATTCCTGTCCAGAAGGAGCCCCAACCCTCCACATCCTCAATGCCCTGCCGAGGAGGAGCCCCCCAACCCTCCACATCCTCAATGCCCTGCCGAGGAGGAGCCCCCCAACCCTCCACATCCTCAATGCCCTGCCGAGGAGGAGCCCCCCAACCCTCCACATCCTCAATGCCCTGCCGAGGAGGAGCCCCCCAACCCTCCACATCCTTAATGCCCTGCCGAGGAGCCCCCCAACCCTCCACATCCTTAATGCCCTGCCGAGGAGCCCCCCAACCCTCCACATCCTCAATGCCCTGCCGAGGAGCCCCCCCAACCCTCCACATCCTTAATGCCCTGCCGAGGAGGAGCCCCCCAACCCTCCACATCCTTAACGCCCTGCCGAGGAGGAGCCCCCCAACCCTCCACATCCTTAATGCCCTGCCGAGGAGGAGCCCCCCAACCCTCCACATCCTTAATGCCCTGCCGAGGAGGAGCCCCCCAACCCTCCACATCCTTAATGCCCTGGCCAAGAGGAGCCACAAGAGACTTCCTTTCCCTAAAATTAATGTCCAGGAGGAGCCCCTCGGCAGCCTTAAGGCCCTGCCCAGGAGGAGTTGGATCTCAAGATGAAGCATGGATACTTACTCAATGTAATAACTAGCTCTGCTTCATCTTCCTCCTGGTTGTCATGGCGAGCCCCCATCCCGGGCTGGAGCTGACAACCTAAGAGAAAAAAGTGAGCATAGAAATAGTGACAGGCTCTTACGACAGGCAGTATAGTACAGACCACCCCATACAGCAGGGGGCTCCACTCACCTGTCTCTAGACCCCGGGGACTGCTGGCATCAAACGCAGCACTAACCCCAGCATCAGAAGACCCACTGGTGAAGTTAGGACACGTGGGCGACTCTACACGCACCACACCCAGAGGGTCACCCCGTCTTACACTGGAGAGATCAGTGTTGGATGGTTCCAGGGCAGATCTGGAGGCGACAATTTCAAGAACAGGCTGCCGTGTGTCAGGACGGCATGGCGGCCTAACGGGGGGCTGAGATCCTTCAGGAGGACACGGCGGCCTACCGGGAGGCTGAGATCCTTCAGGAGGACACGGCGGCCTACCGGGAGGCTGAGATCCTTCAGGAGGACACGGCGGCCTACAGGGGGGCTGAGATCCTTCAGGAGGACACGGCGGCCTACAGGGGGGCTGAGACCCTTTAGGAGGACACGGCGGCCTACAGGGGGGCTGAGACCCTTTAGGAGGACACGGCGGCCTACAGGGGGGCTGAGACCCTTTAGGAGGACACGGCGGCCTACAGGGGGGCTGAGACCCTTTAGGAGGACACAGCAGCCTACCGGGAGGCTGAGACCCTTTAGGAGGACACGGCGGCCTACAGGGGGGCTGAGACCCTTTAGGAGGACACGGCAGCCTACCGGGAGGCTGAGACCCTTTAGGAGGACACAGCAGCCTACCGGGAGGCTGAGACCCTTTAGGAGGACACGGCGGCCTACAGGGGGGCTGAGATCCTTCAGCAGGACACGGTGGTCTATCTGGGGGCTGAGATCCTTCAGCAGGACACGGCGGCCTAACGGGAGGCTGAGACCCTTTAGGAGGACACGGCAGCCTACCAGGAGGCTGAGACCCTTTAGGAGGACACGGCGGCCTACAGGGGGGCTGAGACCCTTTAGGAGGACACGGCGGCCTACCTAGGGGCTGAGATCCTTCAGGAGGACATTGGGT